>KZ651277.1:149277-163001 GCA_001010745.2 Gerris buenoi
TTGTTTGTTTGTCCGGTACAAATCTTGCAATCGAATTTTAACTAACATCCCGAGTAGCTAGACATTTGAAACTTTCAAAACAGCTCAGAACACGATGACAATGCATTATTTTAACACTTTTAGTCATTTTTCAGCAGAATTTAGTTCGTTTTCAGCAAATTTACTGAATGTAAAGTTAGTTCGGAAAAAATCCGCATTTTATTTTATTTTTTTTGTCATATCCCATAATATTTACAATCATTAGTCATACTTTCACTTACACCAAAAGGTCTTGATGACTTCGTCTTCATATTGATATAAAACCTCATCACCCTCACACTAAGCATATACTAAGTTGTCATCTTTACTTACTCTTAACTTTTCTCGGGCACTGAAGATGAGAATTTTGTATTAAAATTCGTCGCTTATAAATATAGTGGAGATAAACTGATATATTTAGATAGCATTCAATTATTGTTAAGTTTATTTTAGAGTAAAAACATAATATTAAAATGTTTTTATTTTTAAAGCAGTCATAGTAGATGTGCATTGTAACCTATTTACACCATTGCTCTTAATATCTGCAGTAGAGTAAAAACGAAAAAATAAATAAATAAAAAATCAAATTCTAAAAAAACATCATAAAATTTAAATACCGTTCTTGGCTTTTAAATAAATTAGCTTTCGTGTATTTATGTAATATTGAATTGACTTATTATAATTTTATTCTTCGCATATTTTTTGTTATGAAATTAAAAAAAAATTCTTCAAGAGTTATATAACTCTGCCTTTGTCCCTCACCATTGCTTTTCCGATTTTTTTTTTTTTCCCCCTTTTTTTAATTTTCCCTCGACTATAATAAAAGCAATGTATAAACAAGAGTGAGTTAAAAATAAGCTCTGTTTTCCTTTGATTGCGGCAAAACTGTAGATTATATAAGAATAAAGCTTTCGTTCATTATGCTATGACTTTGAATGATTTTAAAGTCCCAGAGAATTTCTTATTCTGAAGACTAGATTATTTAAAATCAACAAAAAATGTAATTTGTGCTTAAAATAAATAAAGCATAGAAATATAGTATTTTATATTTATTTTTGATTAGGGTACGAAAAAAAACGTCCTGCGATAACCTAATGTTGTTTAGGTAGAAAAAAACGTCCTGCGATAACCTAATGTTGTTTAGGTAGAAAAAAAATTATATGAAAGAATCTTTAATGAGAATTTACATAGGCAAATAAAGTATATATTTTTATATAAATTTCTTTGATTTGTCACCCGACTGCTTTTTAGGGTTTCGTTGGTAAAACCAAAAAAAGAAACCCTTATAGTTTCGTTCCTGTGTCTGTCTGTCTGTCACTCTGTACGGTTCCAATAACTTTTGAACCAAAAGAGATAAAAGCGTGAAACTTACCAGTATTTAAGATCGTTTTGACGCGCACACAGGAAAAATATAGAGAACTCAAAATAATCTGTGGTTCAAATTCAAAATGGTGGATAATTCACATCGCGAGAAAAAAATATTTTTTTAAAATTTTGAGTGGGGTATCAAATGAAAGGTATTGAAGAGTAGATTACAAATATATATACCACTTTGGGTTAGTGTTTAGTTTTCGGCGCCATTTTGTCAAAAAACATCAAAAAATTTCGTGCCCCCCCCTCCCTAAAACCGTTCTTCCGTTCATACTAAAGAAATAGAAAAATATGCAAAATGTGCGGTGTGCTGGGCCAATGAAAAAATAAGATTAGCAACTCGATCTGATTTACTAGAAATCCAAGATGGCGGCTAATTCATGTCACTCGAAAAAAAATATTTTTTTTAAATTTTGAGTGGGGTATCAAATGAAAGGTATTGAAGAGTAGATTACAAATATATATACCACTTGGGGGTAGTGTTTAATTTTCGGCGCCATTTTGTCAAAAAACATCGAAATTTTTCGTGTCCCCCCCCCCCCTAAAATCGTACTTCCGCTATTACTAAAAATATAGAAAAATATGCAAAATGTGCGGTCTGCTGGGCCAATGAAAAAATAAGATTAGCAACTCGATCTGATTTACTAGAAATCCAAGATGGCGGCTAATTCATGTCACTCGAAAAAAAATATTTTTTTTAAATTTTGAGTGGGGTATCAAATGAAAGGTATAAAGAGTAGATGACAAAAATATATAACACTTGTGAGTAATATTTCATTTTCCCCGCCATTTTGTCAAAAAATTAATATTCCAGAAAGCTCGAGATAAAAAAAAAACAGTGTCCTGCACTCTGCACTCCGATCGCGGTGAATATGGAAAGCAAATACTAAAGGTCAAAATGAGAATCACCCCCACCTGAACCGTGATAAAATTTGTGACTATAGGGAAGGATTCATACCAAGTATGTATAAATGTAACACAATAAATTACAACAATTTTTCCTCCTGTATTCTTATATCCTAAAGATTCAAATAGAAAAAGTGGCGTTCACTGATGCTTTTTACTGATCACAAGCAAGCTATATAAGTTTCTTAAGATAAATTAAGTTCTTTTCATGTGACGATGGCGTCTGTTGATGGTAATTTTCTGTGATAAAGTTACTGCATAAACTAATTTAGCCCACAATTAAATTCAACTTCGAATATTATTTACAGGAAAAACTGTTTTGACTCTTTGTATTAGTTTATTTTGCTTTCGAGTTTAGCAAAGGTAACGGAAGCTATGTGATCCTTCTGAAAAACAAAAACATTTTGTGTCTGCGTTCTCAAAAATTTCAAGTAAGACATTATATTAGGAAACATTTTTGGTCTCACGTCTATCTGACTGTCCATTCAATAGTTTTTGCGATCTACACGTCCAATTTAATGAAAATTATGTAGTAGGTCATAATTAGTCCATTGTTAGTCCCATGTAAGTTTAAACCTCATGCATCCTTAACACCTATATTTTTAAAAGTGCACCACCCTGATTTACAAGAAATTTTGATGGTTTGTCAAATGTAGTCCACACTATATTATGATCCCATAATCTGCGACCATTAAACTTTTGCTATATTGATTCTTCTATTCATTTATAAAATCAAAACAATTTGCACAAATTTAAAATACCTTTCAATTATCGAAGCACATAGCTTTCTTGAGTTTTAACATGCGTATTTTACTTTGATTCTAATTTACACTCCATTATTTTCTAATTTGTTTCCTTCCTTTGATTTTTAATTTATCAAAACTTGTTAGCGTATTTTCGAAGAAAATTAAGCTATTGCAATAGCTTCAAAATTTTTGTAATAAGATTTTTTTATTTTTTTTTTTTTATGTTCATCCGTTTTAGACCATTCTCAATCGATTCCTAAAATATAACAATTTTCTATGTATGTATGTAGTACACTCCCCGTCAAAATTAACGCAGCACCTTTATATTTCTCTGTTTCAACTACCTCTTATGCATACTGATGATTAATGATTCATTATTCAGTCCTCAGTCCGACTCCGTCCGATACCTTGGCCTTTTGACCGACGATTAACATGGCAACTACACACTAAAACAAAACGTACTGACATCACACGACAATACAAGTTACTGCTCAGCCTTCTTGATCGTAGGTCTAAGATTTCTCTAAACAACAAGCTTCGTATATTTATAACGTAGTTCTAAACCCAGCTTGGACCTACGGTCTAGAAGTGTGGGGCAGCACCAAGCCTTCCAATTCCCGTCGTCTCCAAATCCTGCAGTCAAAAATCCTTAGAAAAATAACCAATGCTCCTTTTTATGTTTCTAACTCTCCATGAAGATTTAAATGTGCCTTTTGTCCGAGATCTAACCGTATCCCGATATAAAAAATTCCATGAATCCATATCTCACCATCCTAATCCTCTTGTACAACTTCTGTCCTCTCAGTTTATCCCAAGCAATCCACCAAGACGTTTGAAGAGGAGATGGCCTAGAGATCTCTTATCTTAAAATATTGTTTCTCTTGAATTATCTTAAACATCTATTATAATGAATCTAATCCGCTTTATTATCATTATTTTATCATTAGTTATTCTGTACTATAAATACTTTACTATATGTATTTACTTCTAAGGAAGTGTAGTCACTGGACTACTTCTTCTTCATGTCTTTCCACGCCACATTATCATTATCATCATTATCACTTATTACAATTTACATTGTAGTTGTGTTATTCAATAAAATTAAAAAAAAAAAAAAAAGGATGCCCTTAGAAATTTCAAACAAATTTTAAAATGTCAATAATATCAAAAGAAAGAGAATAGAAAAAGATTTTTGGAGTTCATTTAGGAGTAAAATTTTGACAATATAGGGTAAAAAATAGCATAAAAACGTGTTTTTTCCATTTTACCCCCCTCTTATATAAAAATATGATAAAAGTGTACATAACAACTATTACTGTACTCTTAAAGATCTTTCAAACGACATGCATCTTGAAGTAAATACTATTTTGACTTTTGTACCCCGTACCCCTGTGTACCAATTTTTTTTTTTTTTTTTTTTTTTCTTTTTATCACTCTCGCCTGAAACTAAGGATATTATCAATATCCCTGGCGATGGTTCGAATCCCAGAAAGATAAGATATGTTTTACACTGATGATCATATCCAGTGCATGTATGAAGTGGCCGATACCGAGACTTGTCCATTTAAATTTAAATTTTCAAATATTTCCTTTTTTTTCAATAAACTCTAACCTAAACAAAGAAATCGGCAATGTAAATATTCTAGTTGCCAAAAAAAGGAAAAAAAAGTTATTCAACGTTTTTATTCCAAAAAACATTTTCATATTTATTTTTTAAGTTAAACATTTTAATAAAAACGATCATATAAAATACAATAGCAATTTTATATGTAATTTTTACTTTACCTCATGTTTAAATAACAACTTTTTGTTTGTTCTATCTCTCCTCAATTAAACCTTTCAATGCTATTTCGTGAATACTTTTTAATATGCACAATGGAGAAAATATCATTTGAATTTTCACTGAAATACGCTTTCATAAATTTTTACATGATTTTACTATTGTAATAATATTTGGATTTTTCTTTTTATCCCTTTGGTTCATTGAGGGAGCTTTTTTATGCAGAATCTAGAAATATAATTGAAGCGAGCTTCTTATATTATTTAACAGAATATATGTGTTTGTCAGTTTATCTATCAGTAATAGGTAACATTGACGGTATGATAATAGCATAAGTTGACCGTTTTATTTTATTAAAGTGCATACATGTTCCTTTTATCTGTGCTCAGGCTAAGTCCGTTGACCAGCGAAATGCGTTAAAACTTTCGTGCACAATACTCGCCAAAACGAGAGCTTCGAATTTAAAATTTAAAGGCTTACTTCTTTCTGGGAAAAACTCTTATACCAAAGAGTAAATGGTGGACAAAAATGAAAATCTTGGATATATTTGTTGGTTTTCTTTAGCTACCACATCAAATATTTTTGATAGGCGTGTTTTTGACTGGCATGAGAGAATCAGATCATGACATTGCTCTTTACCAGTGTAATTTGGCATCAATTGACCGTACGTGTTAAAAATTGTAAAGCAATTGACGTTTGTTCAATGAAGAGGCGAATTCTTGTTTTCTAATTTGAATCTTTATGAATGGGAACGTTACCACCCTAACCCTGCTACGGTACGGATATTTCATCAAAATTTACATTAACATCAAATAAATGTGTAGCAAAACAATCAGGGTTCTAAAATATGTCGATGGTTTCTAGTTATCAGTGGCGTATCCAGGGGGCCCAGGGGGCACGTGCCCTCCCCCCCCCTCCCCAATAGATTATAAAAAGAAAAAAAATACAGCCCTTTTTTTAATACATATATTTTACATATACTGCAATTGTGATTTTGATCAATAAATTGACTGATCATTTATTTAATGAATAATGCTTTTCGAGTTTATTCGCTAATTGCTATTGTGATTTAAACACTAAGATCTAAATATATCATAAATTAAACGTTATTAAATGTGGTTTTTTAAGAACGTATAATAGTACAGTAAATTAGGCTCCAACCCAAACATCCAAAAAAAAAAAGTTCTACCCCACGCCAAATTGTTCTATACCCTCCTCGTAGTAAGTGATAAAAAGTTGCAAGACTTGCAGCGTCGGGTTTGGCGGGGAGGGGGGTGGAAAGGGGGGTAAAAGGGTATTTTTAATCGTTTTTCGCAAATATCTCGAAAACTATGAGGTTTAGTGCTAACTTTGTTATTTACAAAATTAATCTACATAACATTTTGAACAGAAATGGACCTATGTATTTTTGTGCTGAAGTCCACGATTACTGAGTTATGGAGGGGTAAAAATATCACTATTTTCCATTTTCTTTGAAACTTTTTGGAAATATTTTTTTATTGTAGTTAGGACCAGTTAGGGTAGTGTGAGCCTAAGTTTGCAGCTTCGAAATACCTGGGCAAATATCTGTGTAATACCTGCGTAATACGTGAAAAACAGAAAAAAATTCTGACTTTTTCCAGTTTTGACCCGTAAACTAAGTGATTTTGGGTATTAGTCGATATAACTATTTTTAAAGTTCAGTCAATT
Organism: Gerris buenoi; assembly: GCA_001010745.2. Taxonomy (NCBI): domain Eukaryota; kingdom Metazoa; phylum Arthropoda; class Insecta; order Hemiptera; family Gerridae; genus Gerris; species Gerris buenoi. Next base: position 155,788 of record KZ651277.1, read on the forward strand.
TGCAGCAGCATAAGCCCAATTTCAACTCTGCCAAACTAATATTTTTCGAGAAATGGCACATCAAATATTGTCAATTTTTAAAAAATAAATTTTAAGTATTGCTCTCGTTTCGCGCTGAATATCGACATAAAACCGCTAACCTACGAGAAAAGTCGTAAGGACTAAAGTTGTAGTAAATTTAATTGGCTTCTTTTTACGTACAACGGCTACTCTGAAGGTCCAATAGTTACCGAGATATGACTCTTTACAGATTGGAAGTTTTTCCAAAAAATTGAAATTTTAAGTATTGCTCTTGTTTCTTGCTAAATATAGGCATAAAACCGCTCACCTACGAGAAAAGCCATAAGAAATGAAGTTGTAGTAAATTTATTTGGCTTTCAGACAAGTACTAAATGAAACCTGTAGACGAAATATTTCTCTTGCAATCGTCAAAAAAGTCCGACTTTTTTTTAGTTTTTCAAGTATTACGCAGGTATTACACAGATATTTGCACAGGTATTTCGAAGCTGCAAACTTAGGCTCACGCTACCCTAACTGGTCCTAACTACAATAAAGAAATCTTTCCAAAAGGTTTCAAAGAAAATGGAAAATAGTGATATTTTTACCCCTCCATAACTCCGTAATAGTTGACTTCAGCACAAAAATACAAAAGTCCATTTCTGTTCAAAAATTTATGTAGATTAATTTTGTATATAACAAAGTTAGTGCTAAACCTCATAGTTTTCGAGATATTTGTGAAAAACGATTAAAAATACCCTTTTACCCCCCTTTCCACCCCCCTCCCCGCCAAACCCGACGCTGCAAGTCTTGGCAACTTTTTATCACTTACTACGAGGAGGGTATAGAACAATTTGGCGTGGGGTAGAACTTTTTTTTTGGATGTTTGGGTTTGGACAATTTTTGAGCTAATTTTACTGTACTATAAGTCCCGTGACGTATAATTGATAAGATCTTAATATTTTAAACTGTTTTATTTCTTAGCAATTCTTTAATAGAATCCTAGTTACACAATACATTACTCTACTGCTTCACTGCTTTACTTTAATTTTCCGCATGAACGTAACAGCGATTTCATGTACTGTAAGTTGATGGTTTTGTCGAAGAGTCACGTGCGACGATACAGAACTGTCGGTGTCGGTATCAGTGTGGAGGTTTAACTCTGTACGGTTCACTTTCACCTTGGTTTAACTAGGACGCTAAATCCAACTGCACTTACCTTCAATGACACGACGCCTTCTCTTCACTCCGCTGCCTCGAGTTTAATGACTCTGTGGCAGGGTTCGGTACGATACTGGTAAGTGCACTACACTTCATGAAGAGGTCACCAGTAAATTTATCTCTCACGCTTTGCACTTTCACTTCAGTTTAACTTTAATTCTAAAGAACACTTGAAATGTTTTAAGAAACGTGTATATTTCACTTTTACTATTTTAAGAGATCTTGGAAATTTATTTTTAGGAATATTTATTAATAAAAAATAAGTTTAATTCGAGCTCAAGGAAATAAATGGAGTTCTGACTCGATTGTAATAATCTAAAGGATTACTTAGGAATACCCCCCAAAAACTCAGGAAAAAAAAAAAAAAACATTTCTCGTAAACGGTTCCGACGATTTTGATTAAAAAATTCTAAAATTTAGTCCATTTAAATGTGAATCTAACGATACAAGCAGTTTTCTAGGGAAAAATCTACTTTCTGAGAAAATAGCTTTAAACGTGACGGAGAGAGGCCGGATTCGATTCCTCGCTGAGGAGAAGTTATTTTTATGATAAATTTTGACATAATGTTCAATAATAATTAAATGAACCTACGAATATTTATAAATAGAAAACATTGGTGCAAGTAATTTGGAACTCGCTTGTAAGAAAGTTTGTCCGAGTTGTCTCAGACCGATTTTTATAAAATAAAATGTATCCTATGTGAGAAATCTAAAATAATAAACCGATTTAGTTTAAATGTGGTATAGCATCATACCTCGAGGTAAAATTAATAAATATGTATTACCATCATTTAATAAAACTAAGAAATTGCCATTAAAACAAAGATACTACAAAACATTTTACAGTGTATGATGTACTTATAGAATTTAGATACCAATTTTTAATATTTACGTCGAAATTTCAGGAGCAATCCCTATGTTTCCAAGATATTAAATAAACAAAAAATTGGACCTTAGTTGGTTTAGTTAATTATATATAAAATAATTTAATCCGATTTAATTATGTATTAATTAAATATGGGATTAAAATAGAGCATTAATAACAATGCGTATAAAATTGTTTTGTCCGAGTTTATCGAATGAATATTTATTAATTGAAAAATGGTTTAAAAATTTAAAAACTTCATAATGGTTCTTTTTTTTTTTAGGTTTTTATCATTTTCAACAAAAAAAGAAGAAATCATGGTACGATAATATGAACTATTACTCATGGTAGTTTAAACTTGACTAATACTAGTATACGGTTATCCTAGATAACCTGTTATTCCCAGAGTTAAAAATATTTGTTTATAAACCATGTGTGAGTGAACAAACCTTGATATCAGTATTTGAAATGATTCAGTTGTTTACATAGAATGTTGATATCATGAAGATATTTGTTTCTGTCTAGTTAAGGATTTATCTTGACTAGAGTCATGTCATCGTGCTATAGGTGACTGTATCCACTTCGTAATCTCAGCCAAGTATTTCAGCATATTGTGCAGCATGCTAGTGAACATTGTGACAGTTTAATAGTATTAAATTACTTTTATTATTTGAAATAAATCTTGTTATAATTTATTAGATTACTTTAAATTTCGAATTATATATTACTACTTTATCACTCATTTATTTATTTTGCGTTAAGAAGAATTATGTGTTTAATTAATTTGAAGTTTTTACCGTGTTAGTTTCATTTATATTATTAATAGTAATTTATTATTTCATAAAAGTTTTGTGATGTGATATGTCTGCTGAAGTTTATGAACGAATAATTTTATTTCCAGGTATTTTTTTGTCTATTAATATCAATTTTTATTATTACTGGTCTTATATTACTTTGCTTTGTAAGTTTCATCACACCTTTCCGTTACCCCAATTTTGAACCACTTCCCGTCTTTCAATCTTCCCCAAAATTTGCACATATAAAACATTAAGGTGAAGAATACGCAGAAAAAAAAATGTTGAAAATAAGACCAGTTTTTAAAAACGGTATTTTTATATTAATTATTTATTATTTTAGCTTCTATTGAATGATTAATGTAAATCAACTTTTGTTAAATTGGTTAAATAACTTTTGTAAATTGGTGGAAAATATAATTTATTTTTGAACAATACGAATTTATTATTTGTAGACTAAAAACAATTCCATCATAGTATTTGCGAGTAGTTCCATCTTGAGCTATTTTCAGTATTTATTTTAAATTTATGAATTAAATAATAAATTTGGACAAGGTAAATAATTTTATCACCGTTGTCCCCCCCCCCTAATTATCATATTTTTATTTTATCATTTAAAATACTAGTTTCCCACGATAACGACTTATAAATATCATGGGACCTTAAAATGTATTTGTTATTAAAATCTCCGTCACTTTTAATAAATGAGAAATATAAGAATTAATTGAGTATAAAACATTTTGAAATAAGCCACACACTTATAGACAACAAGTGTGAAACTTTAACCTTTTACTTTCGAACAAGATACTAGAAACTTATTTTTTACTTTATAACTTAAGCGTTTTAAAACTGGGTAGAAGACTTTAAAAAGAAACTGCTTAAAGTGAAGATAAAGTGGGGTTAAGGGCTTTCCAAGAGTAAGGCAATGTTTGGTGTCAGAACCTTCACCTTGGCCAAATTCAAAGGGAAAACTGAATTTGACTCTGTTCTGTTTCAATGCAACTCCTTTTTTTACTTTCTCATATACGAAGTAATAAAGAGAAAGTATTATGATAGCGTTAAAATTCTATTTTGAAATTTTTATGGATTTACACGTTTTGACTTAAGGAATTTGAGGGGGCAAATTAATAGAATATATTTATTTTCAAAGCATAGGTGTTTAAAGTATAGGTGTTTAATTTTATCGATTTCGCCCTTTAGATTATTTTATTATCCATTGCTTTTGTTTAAGAACTAAGTAAACCAAATTAAAGTTTAATACATATAACTGTAATATAGATTTTATTAATGCATTACATCTATAGGCAGGCTTCGAATAGGTTCTAATCTAGGAGATCGCGTGAAAAAAGTGCTTCAAAGGCATCAAAAGATGTTGTTATATACAAAATGATAGCTTGGTGTTAGTCAGACACTTTTTTGCCCGCTATCTCCTGGACTATTCGTAGAATTTAAAATGTAGGGGAAAGTTGTTTAAAACGGGGACGTCGGGTCAAACGGGGACATAGTGTTTTTAGTAGAAGGGCGCATTTTACAGCGGTGGCGATTAGTACTTTAGTACTATGAACGAGGCCGCCATTAGGGCATTATGTGTTTGTTTACGTGACGGTGCGGACAAGTAGAGCCGAGTGAAGCGTTTTTAAAGTTTTTGTTTAAATATATTACGATTTTTTATTGGTATTTAACATCGTCTGGTGCGAAATTGGATGTAATAGTGAATTTTGTAAGCACTCTACCGCATTTATTAGTTATTAAGCGTTATTTTTATAATTTTATTTGCATGCCCATGTAGTCTCAAATCTGTTAAAAGCTATCTGTTCACCAAGTTGCACTGTCGGTCAAAACGGGGACATTGTAGGTAGCTCAACATGGGGACGTCCATTTTGAACGACAAAAAAATGTTTGGTAGTCTGTATAAAAGTACGTGTAAATGTAGTATACAAATATCGTATATCCTCTAATATTAAATAACTACTATTTTATACAATTTGATTAAAATGTACCTGAAAGATAACAAATTATTACGCAATATCTACTAAAAAGCTTGAAATTAGAGTATACTCGTAATAGCACTGTAATTTCTTTAGGCCTATGACAAACATTGGTACACAATTGAGGCATGACACTGACTGATTTACCACACCGGGCATTTGAATTGCCATTTTCAAGGAAAATAGTATTGATCGGCGGAGGTCCCCGTTTTACCCGACCGGTTGTCCAAAACGGGGACTTTTGCTTTTTTTATTATTGTTTATTAATTTTCAAATTATAGCCAAGCTGAACTTATTTTTTTATTGTAATACACTTACTTGAACATTTAAACTGTAATCTAAAATATTATTACAAATAGTTCATTTTATTTAATTAAAAATACACTAGCGTCCCACATTTTGGACAACTTTCCCCAACATAAAAAATGTAGGAAAAAATCTAATTAACCTCGATTTATTTTCTCTTTCTTGAACATCTAGAATTATTATTTAAAGGTAATTAGTAATTACCTAATTATTAATTACCAATTAATTAATTAATTAATTAATTACCAAAAAGGTCATCACTAATTACTTTTTTGCGTTTTGATTATTTTGTTATTCTATTGTAAGATGCATTTATAGCAATATTATAGATTAAGTAGATACTTTGCTTAGCATTTATCGTTTATTTTTGTCCAGTTATATTTAGTTAAATTGTTCATTAATAGTCATTATTTTTAACCTCTTCTTCGATCCAGTTTTACGTAATTATTCTAAGGATAGTAATCAATGGAAATATTTAATCTGGTCTTGTTTACTGAAGATGGGATGGTGAACGACCCTTCCTTCTGTGTAGGTCTATTTTTGGTAGTCTAGCCTTGTTTCTGTTAAATAATTTATCAGAAAATTATTAATAGTATTCAACTAAGCCCTCTAAAACTGACACCAGTATGCAACCTGCATAATTAACTTGATCACAAACAAGGAGTCTAATCTTAGACCCACTTCTACTGTGCTTGCTTTTAGCTCAAACGCGTATTAATTCACCAACTGTTTAGTATTCCTACGTTCAGGTAAATTTATTAGTTATTGTTATTATCATAGTTTATATTTGATATTCTTCAACAATATTTGTATGCTTCTTACAATAATTTCCTGAAACTATTTTCTCAAATTATTGTTACATTTATGTCCCGATTCACTACATTCTTTTTACTTTCTCATATAAAGAGAAAGTATTGTGATAGCTATTTTGAGATTTTGTTGTATTTACACGTTTTGAGGTCCCCTAAGTCCAAAAATGTGGTTTTTAAAAAAATGTCTGTCTGTCGTCTGTTCAGACGCCTGGAGCCTAAACTACTGGGCAGATGTTGACGAAATTTGGCATACATGTTCAGAAAAATCATACCCCGAGGCGAAATCGAGAAATGAACGGTATAAGCCGTTTTCCAGGGGAAAATCTAGTTCCTGAGAAAATAGCTTAAAGCGGGGATGGAGAGAGCCCGGGTTCGATTCCCCGCCCGGGAGAAGTTATTTTTATGATACTTTTTGATGAAATTTTCAAAAATAATTTTTTTTTTTTTGGTAGTTTTCATACTACGGAAAGTTTAAATTAATTTAAATCAAATTTTAATAATTATTAACAATAGGAAATAGACAGAGAAAAATAGACTCTAGCACTGGGACTTAAAAAATTAATTTCTAATTGATTGTACAAGGTACAGGTACTAATCGGGTACTTTATAATTATAATTCTAGGTCTAGTTCAATGTTGTAAAATTCAACTTCTAGAATTGTAGAAAATTGAAAGCTTAATTCGGGATTAGATATTGTTATAGAGAGAGGAAAATTGTTCTCCAGTATAGCTTAGTTGGTCAGAGCACTGTAACGGAAATATAGAGGCCCATGGTTCGAGTCCCGGTGCTGGAGTCTATTTTTCCTCTGTCTATTTCCCATTGTTAATTGTTATAATTATAATTTGATTTAATTTAAAATTTCCGTAGTATGAATATGCAATACCAAAAACTTAAAAAAATAAATTGATTTATAAATTTATTTATAAATAAATTATTTATAATTGATTTACCTGGATAATTTATGGTTAGACTTAGTGTGTGAGGTCCTGAGGGAAGACAGATTATCTAAGGAAGACTGGAGCTGGATACCACTGTCTACTGACGGCCTTTTACTTAGACCTGAAGACACTGAAACACACAAAGTAAATACCTCATTACAGTCAGTTTCATTCTCATTAACAAGACAAACCTACAGATATAGAAAATGTTTAACTGATCTATGCTAGGGTTACCATATTTCAAATCTAAAAAACCGGGAGAAATTTTTAGGGGGGATTTGGCGGCCCTCCCC
>KZ651277.1:163027-179207 GCA_001010745.2 Gerris buenoi
GGATTGTCCCGGTTTCTGACTTTAAATCATGAACTTGTCTCCCGAAAACACTTTTCGGGATGCCAAAATGTCCCGGTTTTCAATACAGACGCCGATAATAGATTATTTCGTTTAAAAAAAATGTGTGAGGCTCTCAAGCACTAGAAGTGAAACTTAAGTTCTAGAATGCATTGCTCTCTTTCATTTTTTGAACAATTTATTATTTCAGGATTGAGAAATGGTTATGGGAAATTAAATTGAAAAAACTATTACTACACTAAGGCAACCAAATTTATTCCAATAAAAATAAATGTTTGTTTTGATTTGCTGGTCTTTAAATAGATATAATACAATTAATCTGTAAAAATGTTACACTTGGACGAGTCTCGAATCGCAAACTTCGTTACACGATCTCACTATATGAAAAAATTCACTCGCGCCAAAGAAGTTTCACTTCAAAAATACACTTATTCTGATAATTTATTTAATAAAATAATTTATAGATACGTAGTTTTAGCAAAATTTTTGTAATTGCCAATCTAAATCAACCGCATTTATCCATATAAAAATAAGTATTTGCTTTGATTTTATGGTCTTCAAATAGATATAATAATTTATCTAAATTAATTTACTTCATTTAATTTTTTTTTTCTAAATATAAAATTATGTCCATTGTCATTGGCTTAACGGCCCCTACCCGTAGACGTAGATATATGTAATAAAAAAAAAATATTAAAAATCCTTCTTTAGCTTCCGAGCTTACCGAAGGTAACGAACTGTGATAACTTTTCGTTGTCAAGAACGAACATTTTTTTTGATAAAGATATTTAGACGAAGGGAATGAATAGGTGCACAAGTTATATAACTTTTTGTTACAATAACTTTTTGTGTTACAATAACTATGCTTTCACGTTTGTATTACATTTTTTAAAAAAAAAAAATACTTTTGTTCATGTTCATACTTGTTTGCTAACGCCATATAATCGAGCCAAAAATGACCCTTTTATGACTAAGTATTAATATCAGATTTTACCTCAGAAATGGATAAAAGCGCTGTTTTGAGAGGTCATATTTTTAAATTTTTCCGGGGGGGGGGGCCTGGACCCCTTGCTGCCGCTATGTGCACTCTATAATAATTATCTGTTTATGACACCCATAACTTATGGTTAAGATACTGTACTGCAGTCCGGGGAGGGGTCCATACTCCCGACACCCCCTTGGAGGGTCAGATCGCACCCCGTAGATGACACCTTTAATCTGCCACTGCTTGGAATCTTTTAAAAAGACGTTTTCAAGTAATGTAAACTACAAAAATTTTCCCGGGGGAGGGGAGGTTTTACACCCCCGAACCCCCTAAATTGAAAGAGAACCAGCCCCCTTCAAATTGGCTGAATCTTTCCTTGTGTTTGAACCAGTTAGGCTAATGTGATCTTAAGTTTGAAGCTTCAAAAAAATGTGTAAGCTGCATAAAGCTGAAATAAATATATTTAGTTCTTCCTATATACCTCGAAAACTATGCGTCGCTCGCTATGCTATTTGTTCTTACTATTTTTACAGTAGAATAAATTTACAAAAATGTATGTCCAAGCGTAACTCTGTACGTCTAATAGTTTCCGAGATATGATACTTTAAAAATTGGATTTTTTTTTTCACAAAATGTAAATTTTAAGTATTGCTTTGGTTTCGGTGTGAATATCGGCGTAAAACTGTTACCCTACGTGAAAAGTCATACGGAATGAAGTTGTAGTAAATATAATTGGCTTCAAGTTCATCGGCAACTCTGTACGTCCAATAGTTTTCGAGATAAGACACTTCAAAAATTATCTATTTTTTCCAAAATAAAAAAATTGACATTTTGTATTATTACTCTCGTTCGGGCCGAATGTTGGTATAAAACCTCTCACCTACGAGAAAAGCAATAAGAAATGGAGTTGTAGTAAACTGAATTGGCTTTTATGCAAGCACAAAATGAAGCATGTAGATAAAGTAGTTCTCTGTTGCAACCGTAAAAGAAACAAAAAATTGTATTTTTTTAAGANAACTAATTTTATGTTTTAGTTTTACTACGATTATTGAATTGCTTGTTTGTGATTATTTACAGGAGGAGAGTGGTGACCCAGTGTGCTGCATTTGCTGCTCTGATAAGGTGCTGCTCGTTGGGAGGGAGTCGGGCTCATTGCAGCGCTACAGTCTGCCCCAGGTCGCTTTAGTTCAACGCTACAGTCTTTCCTCCAGACCCCAGACGCTACGTATCAACTCCGATTCAACGTCAGTTTTATATTGTTTCATTTAAAAATTTTTTTTTTTGGTAGTTTTCATACTACGGAAAGTTTAAATTAATTTAAATCAAATTTTAATAATTATTTACACTGGGAGACAGACAGAGAAAAATTGACTCAAGCGCTGGAGTCTATTTTTCTCTGTCTGTCTCCCAGTGTTAATAATTATTATAATTTGATTTAAAATAATAATTTAAAATAAAATGTATACATACGAAAACTATATGAGAAAGTTTGTCTGAGTTGTCTCGGCCCGATATTTTTCATTGTATTCAGCTATTGTGGAGTAAAGGATTACGTCTCTTTCACGTATATTATATCGATGCTTTTGTTATACCTAGGCAAAATGATAACCCTTATAAATTCCTGCGCTTGTCTGTCTGTCAATCAGTAACTCCAAAACTACCCAACATGTAAATTTGAAACTTAACTACTGAAATTTCATTTAACCGGCAATGCACCATTTGGGGTGTTAAATGAAAGAAGAGGACGTCCCATGGGCGCCCATACTTATGGGCCGGGGGGGCCATGCCCCCCCCCCCTCCTGGTCTCAGGAAAAGAGGGAAAAAAATGGAAATACACCCCCCCCCTAATTATAATTTTTTTGCCAACACACCACCAAATTTCATATTAGGAATGCATCAAATCGCTGTTTTGAGAGGTAATATTTTCAAAATTTTCCGGGGGAGGGCAAAAAAAAGTAAAATTTTCCCCGGTCCCCGCAATATATCCCCCCCCCCTCAATAATTTACTTCTGACGACGCCAATGTAGGGTTGCCAGGCGCCCCGGTGTTCCGGGATTGTCCCGGTTTCTGACTTTAAATCATGAACTTGTCTCCCGAAAACACTTTTCGGGATGCCAAAATGTCCCGGTTTTCAATACAGACGCCGATAATAGATTATTTCGTTTAAAAAAAATGTGTGAGGCTCTCAAGCACTAGAAGTGAAACTTAAGTTCTAGAATGCATTGCTCTCTTTCATTTTTTGACGAATTTATTATTTCAGGATTGAGAAATGGTTATGGGAAATTAAATTGAAAAAACTATTGCTACGCTAAGGCAACCACATTTATTCCAATAAAAATAAATGTTTGTTTTGATTTGCTGGTCTTTAAATAGATATAATACAATTAATCTGTAAAAATGTTACACTTGGACGAGTCTCGAATCGCAAACTTCGTTACACGATCTCACTATATGAAAAAATTCACTCGCCGCCAAAGAAGTTTCACTTCAAAAATACACTTATTCTGATAATTTATTTTATAAAATAATTTATAGATACGTAGTTTTAGCAAAATGTTTGTAATTGTCAATCTAAATCAACCGCATTTATCCAAATAAAAATAAGTATTTGCTTTGATTTGATGGTCTTCAAATAATTTATCTAAATTAATTTACTTATTTTTTTTTTTCTAAATATAAAATGATGTCCATTGTCATGGGCTTAACGGCCCGTAGATATACCTCTAATAAAAAAAAAATATATTAAAAATCCTCCTTTAGCTTCCGACCTTACCGAAGGTAACGAACTGTGATAAATTTTCGTTGTCAAGAACGAACATTTTTTTAGATAAAGATATTTAGACGAAGGGAATGATTAGGTGCACAAGTTTTATTGTGTTACAATAACTATGCTTTTAAGTTTATATTAAATTTTTTAAAAAAAAAATACTTGTGTTCATGTTCATACTTGTTTGCCAACGAACTACACCATATAATCGAGCCAAAAATGACCCTTTTATGACTAAGTATTAAAATCAAATTTTACCTCAGAAATGCATAAAAGCGCTGTTTTGAGAGGTCATATTTAAATTTTTCCGGGGGGGGGGACCCCCGGACCCCCCGCTATATGCACTCTATAATAATTATCTGTTAATGACACCCATAACTTACGGTTAAGATACTGTACTGCAGTCCGGGGAGGGGTCCATACTCCCGACACCCCCTTGGAGGGTCAGATCGCCCCCCGTAGATGACACCTTTAATCCGCCACTGCTTGGAATCGTCTAAAAAGACGTTTTCAAGTAATGTAAACTACAAAAATTTTCCCGGGGGAGGGCCCCCGGACCCCCCTAAAATGAAAGAGAACCAGCCCCCTTCAAATTGGCTGAATCTTCCCTTGTGTTTGAACCAGTTAGGCTATTGTGATCTTAAGTTTGAAGCTTCAAAAACTTGTGTAAGCTGCATAAAGCTGAAATAAATATATTTAGTTCTTCCTATATACCTCGAAAACTATGCGTCGCTCGATATGCTATTTGTTCTTACTATTTTTACAGTAAAATAAATTTACAAAAATGTATGTCCAAGCGTAACTCTGTACGTCTGATAGTTTCCGAGATATGATACTTAAAATTTTTTTTTCACAAAATGTAAATTTTAAGTATTGCTCTCGTTTTGGTGCGAATATCGGCGTAAAACTGTTACCCTACGTGAAAAGTCATACGGAATGAAGTTGTAGTATATATAATTGGCTTCAAGTTCATCGGCAACTCTGTACGTCCAATAGTTTTCGAGATAAGACACTTCAAAAATTATCTATTTTTTCCAAAAAAAAATTGACATTTTGTATTATTACTCTCGTTCGGGCCGAATGTTGGCATAAAACCTCTCACCTACGAGAAAAGTCATAAGAAATGGAGTTGTAGTAAACTGAATTGGCTTTTATGCAAGCACAAAATGAAGCATGTAGATAAAGTAGTTCTCTGTTGCAACCGTAAAAGAAACAAAAAATTGTATTTTTTAAGAAATGAACCAAAACCACTTATAATATCAAGATTTTGGGCATTTGATGAAAGAAAAATGCATAGAATAACAAAATGTATATAAGTATTTCTTGTTAAAAATGTTCTTCAATAATTGAAAGAAAGAAGATGCTTCGTTGAGCAATTGGCAACTTCGAATTTGAAATGACTGCTTAGAACTGCTTAGAAATCCACAACTTTTAAAAGATGGTGAGTGAATCCACGCCAAACGGCTTGTTGTGCACTTCAATAGAGACAGTGATTGTTGTCAAATGATTACAACTTGTTATTGGAAGTGGTTTAGGCTCATTTCTTAAAATAAACAAGTTTTCCGTTTTTTGTTTTACTTTTATACGATTGCAACTTTAAGAATTAATATTTTGACCTACCAACTGAACTGGAAGCTCTAATTTTAGGGCCACTTAACACGATTTTTATAGGCTAAAATTTAAAAATATGGGAGGACAAAATAACCTAGCACCCCCAGGGTGGACTCTTTTCGTGTCCACCTCCCCCCTCTATTTTTCAAACAAATCTACGAAAATACTTAAAATAATCATAGTTAATCCTTGACAAAAACAAAAAAAAAAAAAAAACAATTTTAGTAAAATATATTAGTAAGTACTAAGGTTTGTTATAAGGTTATTGTATGAGTTTGTATATCGTTATGAGGTTGACGTATGAGATGGATTAAATTTTTCTGCAAAAATACTTTAATATATTAGGTATGTAAAACTCTTTACATGTTAAATTCAGGGTTATAATAATGAAACCTACTATTTGAAATAAACGAGAAACAAATTTGTATTAATATTTGTATAGAGAAAATAAATGTATAATATGTTCATTATGTATTTTATTATAATGCCAAAAGCTTAGGAAAAGGTGTGATTGTACCCTTTGGAACTCATTTCTATTTTAGTTAACTATTCCATTGTTTATTGCTTCTTTATAATTTAATTCAGTTTAAACCTTATCAGAGCAAGAGATAGAGATTTTCAAGGCTAAATACTCGATTCGGGCACTGAAACGAATATTAAGGACACGTCATAATTTTTTGGGCCCCTGAGTCGTTACTAATGTTGTTATTAATTGTGATATGTTCAGAAGCTGGAATCCTAAACTTAAATATCAATTTAGAATAAATTTGTTAGTCATATTCAGTTGGATTACCTCGATATGAAATCAATATAGCCATAAAATTGGGAGCTCCTTCAAAAAACAATGAAATCTCAATTAGTTTAAATTGAAGCAGACATTTTTGTCTGCCATATCATACATCACACAAATTTTAATGTATTTACATTTTTAGAGTGGCGTCGCCAGAACTTCTGTCACCTGGTGCGCGGACAGTTTTTTATCCCCCGGAGAATTTTTTAAAATTCAAGTGCAAAAAGATGAGTTTTATGGATTTTCATAGGGCAAGTTTGTTCTTAGATGAAAAGATGTTTGTTGGGCTCGAATTTTGAAGTTTTGAACTTTGAAACGAATTTTCGAATTTTGAAGGGCCCATAGTTACACCATTGATCACAATATTCTTCTTATCTTTTTGGTTGTAAAAAACCAGGGCCCCCGAAGGCCTGGGTCCCGTACAATTGCCCCCCTTGCATTTTTCGTCATCATTATTACAGAATTTTGGTTTATATGTGTATAAGCATTGTTTTTCTTGCTGGCTGATTGAAAATTGGAAATTATGCATGTATGATATTAAGGCGAGAGTATTTTTTTTGTTATAAATATTTACAATTAGATACTTGTTGCAAGTTGATTGAATATAAAAAATGTGTTTTTCTTCTTTCCAGACCCATCATCAGTGTATCAAAAGAACTTCTTATCGTAATCAGTCAGTTTGAATCTAAAAATAGAATAATTTCAAATTTCAAAGAAAGATGGCAGGAGTTGAATGTATAGGAGACGTCTGTAATCAAGAGATCGGTACTTTGGTCCCAAACACTAATGAAACGTTCCTTTTCATTTTTTTACATCCAAAATACCCTATACAGCCTATTGCCACTCCCAGTGCTTTCTCCACCGAGAAAAAGAGAGGAAATCTTCAGCCTTCCTCTGGAATTCAATTAGTTTCCAATTCAGGCTTTACACTTTGTATTACTACCTTCAACGCTGTGATTTTCAACGTGTTTTTTTTCTCTTTAACTTCAACCCCATTCGGGTAACTAGGAGACAAAAAAAATTTGGACGAGTTGTTTGAATTAACAATTAGGGATATATGAAGTAAAACTAATCTATTTTTTTTTTAAATTTTAGAATATTCACTTAAGCTGCGAACCAGAATTACACCTCAAGATAATTGACATATGTTCATGTAATGTTTATTTATTTTCCTTACTCCTTTGAGCATTTTGATTTCCGTTTAATAAACGCGTATGTAGTTATCACCCGCCTGCCTGCATTTAAAAATATTATACTTTCTTTTACAATTTATGATTAGATTACAATGATTATTTTTATTATCTGTTTGTATTGTCATACCAGTATAAATCATTAATTATTTGTAATTGACTCGTTTTACACCATTGCATAAGAAAAATATTTACGCCTTAAAGTTCTTACAATAGCAAACCTAACTTATTTCCTACCTCTATTGCTTATATGCGTCCCAAAGCTATGTAAATGAATTCGTATTAGCTATTATGTAAAATTATGATTGATAGTGATTTATCAAGAATATCAAGGAAGTTAAATAATGTTAATAAATTATTGTTCAGCATTCTCTCCCCTTTCAATCAATGTTCATTGTTTTGTTTTTATGTTTTTTAAAAATATCTGAGATATGTCTTTCGGTTAGTAATGTCAAACATTCAATGCAGATGTAGTGATATTCTATGCATTGCAGATATCTTGATGATAACTTACGTTGTAGAACTGGTGAAATTTTAATTTATTATTATTTCCATTATATTATTTTTTGCAATCATTATTTTGATATTATCAGCAAATGAAGCGAGCTTCCATGTGTTATATACACTTAAGTATAGGGATAAATGAAGAAAGAATTAACAGATATGCCTAAAATATTATTTTATGACATAACCGTCGACACATAAAATATAAAAAATGGTAGATATAAATAAAATTATATACTAATTAACATACTAGAAAAAAAACGCCCGAGGAACCACCCCTATCACTTTTCAGTTAAGTACTATTTACAAACTAAGTCCAAACTGTAAAACATAGAACATGCATTTCCTAATGTCATTAAGATATTCTATGTATGGTAATGCACGTCCTTTCCCGGTGTACAGGTGCCTACCCTAGGTCCTCTGCTTCAGGTTTAAGCCACGAGTCGTAGTCCCTATAGCCCAAGGCAACAAGCCCCCTGCCCTGACCCCCGGCACAACGGGACTGTCACGCTCGCTTGGATTCCATGAGGATGGTAGCATATTCTATGCTAAAATGTATTTTATTTTACTAAGCATTCCCTGTAAATTGTATTTAACTTAAATTTACATGAAATAATCCTTTTAGGATCCCCGAGTCAAGATTTAATTTTATAAGTGCCCTTTCTAAGTCTCAATCAGTTATGCATTTTCCTTGGAGATTTTTTTTTACTCCATAAATGAAGAACGATGGACCGTAATCGATAGAAACAAAATAAAATAGCCGATAGAGCTTGGAGGTTCGAGAGAGAAAATAAAAACTAACAAATCACACTCGAATCCGTCCCAATGCCCGAAAATCCTTTGTGCTCCTTAGTGGTTCGAAGTTCAAAACGAGCCTTCTGCGGGCTTCTCATGCTCATGAACTGTGAATCACAATCCCCCATCTTAAAATCTTGGGGCTTGTGAACGGTTCGTTGATGAATACCCACATTTAGAAATCAAATTGTTTGCGCGTTAAAATATTTACATAATTATATAAATTAGAGTTTATTGACTGTATTATAAACTACGATAATCTGCTGCGAAGCAAGTATCATTTTCAAATTTATTTTCTTCGATGCATTTGAGCTACTTGATAATAACAAATGAAGAATGACGATTCTCCACCAATTCTCATTTTATTTGATAAAGCCTGATATTAACGACTATTATTAATCATCAGTGTCTATGTTACAAATAAATAAAAAATAGGAAATATAATATGTTGTAAATTGTAAAAAATTGTGGTTTAGAGTTTAGATAGTTAAGATGACTGCTAGTTTTTAAAAGCTAGTTTTTGTACAAGCAGGTACTCGTATAGTACTTTAATTGGAGGAAGGTTTTTTTTTATTTGTAACATTTGTTGCTGTTTAACAACCATTTCAGGAAATAGCCAGAAGCAATGCCCTGTTATATTTTTGAATTCAAGCATTTACTATTGAGCATCGTATTATACGAATACGAATATTCTTTTCCGTTTTTACATTTTTTGTAGAATCACCTTTCTTTTTTTGCTTTTCTTTTCATTAATTTAAATCAAAATTTCTCGCTAAAATAAATCAGAGATATTGAAAAGCACTTTTTTACATGTAAAGTAAACACAAAAAACATATTTGTTTTAAAATGAACAAATAATGAAAGAAAATAACTTTTTCAATTATATACCAGTTTTGATAATAAATTTTAAATTATGTTGATAAGGGGTGTTGTCATTTTTTGGGGGAAAATTTCGTTTAGCCGGAGTTGAGATATTTTTTTTTTTTAGCGAGAGTTTGACAATAACCTAAACTCCCCTTTTCCCCTTCTCTAAGCAGAAAATCATTACAACAGCTCTACATCTTCTTCTTTTCCCCCCTTTTAGCTTTTCGTGGTCACTTCATTCAACTTTATTCTTCTTTTTGACTCTTTCTTTTTTTTCATTCTTGTTTCTGCTTTTTTACATAGTTTAATTTTTGCCCTCTTACTTCGACATCATTGATTTTAGCGTTTTCCTCTCTTCATTTCGTAAGCTAAAAAAAAATCAAAAATAAAAAAAAATAAAAAAAAAATAAAAATAAAAAATCATGTTAACATGTTTTATTAGGTAATTAAATAGGATAATTAAAGTGTATTAAATTTATCTATTTTACTTCTTTTTTTTTCAAATAGTGTAGTCTTCTTGCTTAAAATAAATGAAATCACCTTACCATATACCATCTAATGGTGGTTGTTCGGGTAGGCGAACTCTTTTAATAAACATTATGTGATAGAAAAGTACCTTATTTCGTCATATTCAATTATGCCGTATTTTGTTTTAACGGTTGTTAATAATTCTTTTTGATTACAGTTCGCACATTATGAATTGTAACTTTTAGCAGTAAACTGGAAAATCGAAACATTAGGATGGGGAGCCGGTTGTCAATGAATATTTACGATTTCAATTTGCGCGTTATGAATTGTAACTTTTGGCAGTAAACTGGAAAATAGAAACATTAGGGTGTGGAGCCAATGAGAGGTCAGGATTTTGAATTATAGAAGGTCGGGCCAACAAGGTTAACAAAAATATCAGTGCGCATTCAGTCCACTGTCAGAAATTATCGTACCAAATGCTAATATTATACTTTACAAATTGGTATACTTTCAAACTTAAAAGTAATCACATATGCATATATGTATAAGGAGACTATGGATATTAAAATGTGGATAGTAAAATCTGTCATAATATTTAATTTTATATTAAAAAACATATATACAAATTGTTCTTATAGGTGGTTGATTACGCTTCGGTTCTAGCTTTAGCCGGTTTTAGGCTGATTTTTATTAATATCTTGAGTCAAGATTTTCAGTAATACTATTTTTAAACAAGTAAGGCGCGCTTCACGTAAGTACGTGAGGCGATAATCACCGGTTTCTGTACGATTAAGTTCAAATATTAAGTGTAATACATATTTGCATATTCTTTTTCTACACTTTAAGACCTTTAAATTGATGTATAACATGCCATGGTATCTAAAAACCTTTTTTAGTCGCCCGCCATATTGGCCACCATCTTGAAAACATTACATGTGTTATTTTAATAGTAGCATATTCTTTTTCTACATTTTAAGACCTTTAAATTGATGTATAACGTGCCATGGTAACTAAAAACTTTTTTTTAGTCACCCGCCTTATTAGCTGGGCCGCCATCTTGGAAATATTTATTGTAAAAACTCCAAAATTTGTCCAGTTGTCTTAAATCCCGAGATGTACCTGTGTGCCAAATTTCATGTTTCTAGCTATAGTAGTTTATGAGTTGAAACAAGCCAACAGACAGACAGAGCCGTTATATAAGTTTCTTTTTGTACTTTGTACAGAAACTTAAAAAGATCATTGTTGCCATTTAACCTTCTATAATTGACACAGCATGTGTTTTTAATTAAATGGTAATTGAAATTACAAATCTGCTAAATAGTCAAAAATTGTTAAGAAAATATTGTTTTATTTAAATAATATTTATTTGGTTAAGTTCTGATTATAGGTATTTAGTTATGCATTTTAACGATATTTACTTATGTTAATATAGCAGCTTTATTTGTGTATAAATTATTACTTTATAATGATTTTTTTAATTACATGTACAATTTAGCTTTTTATATGAGGTGAACATATTATTTTATGTTAATTCTTATAAATTCCGTGAAAATATATATTCTCGGAATTTCAGAGTTACAAAGTTCATATTGTTAGTCCAAATTATTAATTCCGTTACTCTTGTGTTGTATTATAAAATATGATATTTAATCGTTACATTTTTAATGACTACATTTTGTTTATTGGTATTCCTTACTTTCAGTTTCGACCATTTTAATTGCCTGTTTTCGTGGTATGCTTTTATATGTGATTTTTGCCTTTTGATTTCTTTACAACATTATTAATGGTTTATCATTTTCGTGGAAACATTTTTGTTAAATAAATTTGATAAAAAATAAGCATTCAATTTGCTATTTTCTTTCATGTTCCACTATTGATTTATACCAGTGTTACGGCCTTTAACATGACGGGAACATTCAACAATTTGCCTTGTTGGTAAAGATTGCTTTTTTATATCTGTTTCTGTTTCTAACCAATGATAGCTCCAGTCTGGAACCTTTTGCATTTCACTGTGTTTAATTGCTTTTGAAACACGCTGAGGTATTAGGGAATGGTTTCGTAGAAAATATTGTCTCTATTTATTAAAATAGAGAGGTGGGGGGGGGGGAAGCAAGCCACCTCCTATTCTTCTCGTCCATCTCCCTCCCCGCGTTCTCTCCACAATAAAAACGATTAATAGTTTTAGCAATCTTAAACACTTCATAGCGGTGTCGCTGTTGGTTTTTCTAAAAAAAAAAGGTTTGTCTCATTGAGATGATAAAGTTACGGACACACAGACAGACAGACACGAGACCAAAAATGTTCCCTGATGTATGAAACGGATTTCTGTCTTGGAATTTTTAAAATCGGAGACATAAAATGTTTCCGTCCTCAAAAGTGAACACAATGTCTGCGTCACCCTTCGGCAAGCTCGGAAGCAATAATAACAACGATTAGGAGGAATGTGTGTTAAGCCAATCAGGTGGTATAATATTTGTCATTTTAAGTTTTTTTTTTTTTTTTTTTTTTTTTAAATAAGCCATAAAATTGGTTACACTCTGTGTATATGAGTGAATTATTCAACTATATCAGAAAGGGTATCATGATAAAGATATCTCTTAGTTTCCATCTTATATCCTCGGTGAAATGATTACAACATATTCTAGGGTACTAAATTATTTATTCACATCAATCTAAAGCAGTGTTGTCGAGATTTTTATTTAAAAAAAAAAAAAAAAAAAAAAAAAAATGGCGTCCTATTTCTTTGCTTTTTGAATTTCATCGCACACCTATTATCCCAATTTTGAACCTCTTCCCGTCATTCAATCTTCCCCAAATTTTGCACATAGAAACAACTAAGTTGAAGAATACGTAAGGGGGGGGGGAAATTGTACATAAGACCAGTTTTCAAAAATGGAATTTTTATATTAATTATTTAATTCTTGCTTCGTTTCTGTTATGGTGTTAAATCTATTGCATAATAATTGTTTTTAGTCTTTCAAAAAGGTTGCTCAAAAGGTAGCTTTTGACATGTAAGGATAAAAAAAAATCTGTAAGGATGCGTTTGTTATATATTAGTATGCAATTAGTAAATTGTTCCTTGCAATTTTCAATTATTATTAAGGTATTTAAAGCTTTATTGTTTCGATATTTCGGCCGCTTCTTGGTTCATTCCGATTCTCGTCGTTTAACTTTTTGTTAATACTAATCGTGCTTAAATAATAAAGGTGGTTACGTTCTTCAAATAGTGTTAGAAGCTGTAGACTAACTTTAAGCCACGTTGAGGAAACCCCTGAACCTTCAAATTATGGCAGAGTTTAGCCAAAACTTAGTCGATAAATGATAAATTATTCAAATAGGCTTAATATAACTCCAAATCGGAATTGTTAATAGAACCCATAATTAATTATATAGACCTTAAAGTAGCAGTTCCAATACTGAACTGCTAAAAAATAATATAATGATAATAATTGGTCCATGATAAAATATTACGTCACGTTTACACTAAAGGGTGAAGGTTTTAACACTATTTTTATTTTCTAGCTAGCCTTAGATTTTGGACTGGGCGTGTAAGTATAAAGTGTCTTAGGTACTTTATATTGGTAACATACTACTATGTTTTAGTCAGTTATAAAGCGGCTTTAATATTTGATATTGACGTATGGCCCAAATTTTTTGTTTCATTGTTATTATAATTTTTTAAATAATTAGTTGCTTCTTCTTGTACTTACTTCGTGTAACTGTTTGAAGACAGAGATACATTTTACGATGTTTGTGTTTTTGCTTTTCGTGATTGAATGATTAAAATTTTGAAATGAAAATATATAAATAGTATATAAGTATTAGGACTTAAGAACGTAATCACGTTAAATACCTGCGGATATTGCCTTCTGGAAAATGTCGAATAAAACCCGGTGATGATTGCACCACGCCATGAGAGGATTTTACTAATTTAAGCTTAAACCGTCCTCTTTCGGTTTGCGTGTTGCCTATTCCAATCTACCCTCCTGTCCTACCTCCATAAAGCTGTCTCCAGATTAAACCAATTTGAAGTTGAAGCAATCAATACTAAGCCCCCTAGAACTATACTATGAGAGACATTGGCTTAATTGTCTGCTCTGATGTCCAATAGACGTATAATACGACACGACGATTCTGTTTGTCAATAAAACAATCAACACAATTTATGTTCAAATGAACATAAAGATGGTAATAAACCGTAATCAAATATTGGAAGAAAGTTTGTGATAATAATCAAGGGTAAACAGATGAAAAGAAAAAGAAAACCAATAGTCAAAATAAGACTAATAAAATAACTATGATAAATAGATAATCAAAAATATATTATAATTATTCCGCATAACGAATGAGTTCTTTACTACCATAATCAATTTCAAATATCGAGTCTCGGGTAAATCTAACTTAATTTGATAATTCAATATAATTATATTTGCAAAGTGAAAGAGGATAATAAGTTTCAATTTGAACAGGACGGACATCCTTCTCTTTTAGAAGAGGGTCAGAGATAAACTTAAATTAATTCAGATGCTCGTGAGATTGATGTATTATTCTCAACCTCAATTTTCCATCTCTCACCACAGAATTAGCGACTAAAAATAATTTAATTTAGTCCAGCATAAATCTGATTCTATTAGTACCCACAATATCCTGAGATACTGATAATTGATTTGCTTTGTTAGTGACTAAGTTTCTAATGATATGCATGATTAGCAATTCAATTTCTGATAATAATTCTAAAGATAAGCTCTCTTGAGAATAATCAATAAAATATCTATAAAGTAAAAAGAGTAGATATGTTACTTAAAATAATTTAAATGTAATTTAAAATAAACTATCTGCTTTAGGTACTTCTTCAGAATGTTACTCCCCTATGATTTTTTTTTAGCATTTAAACGACTTTGTTTAAATTACTATTAATATAAAGGGATGCTTCGTTCAATGGACATTCGGACAAAGGAATATCAAACTTCTGTTTTTATAAGGGGAGTAACAGTCTTAAGAAGAACATTGCGAACACTTTTTGAAGATTGATACTCCCCTCTGTTCTTTTACAAGAGGAGTAACAATCTAAAGATGTGCCCAGTTTTGAATACTAGTTTTTATTTTTTGTAGAAAGTTAATGTATTTCTTCACAGAAGTTCAGTCCAAAACTGTAAATAAATATTTTTCCACCGCTAAACTAGTAAAAATTTTATATGTATTTACATGAATATGTATTTACATGAAATACAGCACACTTAATCTTTCATTGTGTGCAAAGGTGTTACTAATACTTATAGGTGTTAAAGCTGCAAAGGTGTGTACTATACTTTAAATATAAATATAACTTAACTAGCTGAAGTACCCGGCGCAGCCCGGGTTGTATACAAAAATTAAGACCTAAGTGACTAAAATATCAATAAAGAAGTAGATACCTAAATGTATATTATAAAAGTATCAGAACATTGTAATTAAATAAATAAGTATAAAAAATTGTTGTGATGAGGGAATTATGTTACAGACCTTACTCTCTTTAACTGGACCATGTCAAACCGCTAATAAATCTCTTAATTTTTGGATAAAAACTGGACAAAAATAAATTTTGAAAACATCCTAAATGAAAATATGACAAAAGTGTACATAAAAACAATTACTACATTATTTAAGAATTTTCCAATAACATGCATAATGAGGGATATATTTGACTTGTATTTTTCTACCCCGTATCCCTGTGCACCAAAATTTAAATTTCGATAACTAATGTAGACAGTGACCTTCCTCTTGCCTCGAAGGTTTAAACTAAAGATTTGTATAAAGAACCCACATACCCAAAGACACTCTACACTCTTCTTTATATTTATTGATTATAGAAATATTTTTCTTGTATTTTCCTCTTTACCCCTTCCTAAATAAAAATATGAAAAAAATGTAAATAACAACAATTACTTTATTCTTAAAGAGCTTTTTAACGATATGCCTCATGAAGGGTTTTCCTCATGAAGGGTTTTCATAACTTTGACATTTGTACCCTGTACCCCTGTGTACTAAAATTTAAATTTAGAAATCTCATGTAGACAGTAATCTTCCCCATGCTTCAGAGAAGCAGGAATAAAACTGTAGTTTTGTATAAAGGACATTCATACCCATAGACTTTCTTCTTTATATACATTTATAGATAGATATAGATATATTTTTCCTTTTTTCCACCC
>KZ651277.1:182311-203719 GCA_001010745.2 Gerris buenoi
GGGGGGGAGTCGAGTACCTTGGCGAAAAACACACGAAAACAGTGTTTTTTCGAAATTTTGACTTTGACCTTCTGTACCGTTTTGGTCAAATTGTCCTCTTTAAGAATCTGGTTTGTTATTTTTTATATTTCCGAGTCCTACTTCGGGAGCTACGTCTATGTGAATGATGTCCTTAGGCAGCCGCAACCAGAAGGGGACGTTGTACCGATTTGACAGAGGTATCGTTGGAAAGGCCTTTTAAAATATCCAAATGCGTGCAAAAGTTTTGAAAAACTGTATTTGGTTGGTACTTTAGTACCATTTTGTACTTTTAGAGTGCCGTGTAGGGGATAGGTTACCCCACTGTGGGGCTAATAGAGTCGAGGGATTTATCAGCTCGAAAATTTCCCTCGGTCAAAAGTTGCGCCAAATAATGCGCCAAATTAAAAGTAAAAAAGTACCAAGTTATCTATTGAACATTTACAATCGAAGTTGCAACAATTTGCTTAAAGTAAGTTTTTGCAAAGCAGAATTAATTATTGCAGAGAAACTAATATTTTTTAAAATTTCTTCTCCTTCAATCTGGCCTTATTATATAGTAGAAGTATATAGTATACTATAGTAGTGCCTGAATTTAATATAATGCCACTTGGATGGATACGAAAGCAATTTTGTGAAAGACTGCTTCAGTTCTAACGTTTTATTACGTTATCAAGGAAAGCAGATAAAATTACTTCTTTAGTCTCTTCTCTCTCTATAAGAAAATTGTCTTTTTTGCTGTTTTGCTTATCGATGTTGTGGTATTATTGAACTCTACCAAATATTTTCTTTCATTTGGCCATAGCCATCTTTTTAAATAATGATTAAATTTACATGACTACTTTAATATTATTATTATTCCTCTTACAAATATTGTTGTAAAAATTAACCCTAAAGAAAAAGGGACTAAAACCCAAAAGAAAAAAAAAAAAATAAATAATAACCCAATTTTTTTTAGAAAACCCAAATTTTTAGAATTTTATAGCTTCGAAAAGCAGCACCTGTAAATCCTAGTACTGTGACAGTGTCCCTTATCTAAAATATTCTTCCCGGTCACCTCTGAAGATAAAATATAATAGTAGGAGAGACCACGACACTAAACTTGTCATGATAGGTCTCCCAAATTTTATACTTATAATTCGCAATGTCATTCATAGGGGAACAGAAAATGGCCCTGCAGCCACGTCTGGGACCGGACAACACTAAAAAAAAAATAAAATAAAATAAAAATAAAATTATTTTTTAGGTTTCTGTCATGATAAGTCTCCCGAAAAAACCAAAGCTTATCTGAAAGAGCATCAATTTTTGTGTAAGAAAAACCACTGTTGCATTTTCCAAGCAGGGGAGAAAATGGCGGCAGCAGCGTTTGATAGTCGCAAAGTTTTGATGTTTTTTGACAAAATAGCGCGGAAAATTAAACGCTAACCACAAATGTTATATCTTTTTGAAATCTACTCTTCAACGTCTTTCATTTGATACCCCACTCAATTTTTTTTTTTTTAATATTTTTTTCTCGTGACGTGAATTATCCGCATTTTAAATTTTCCCGCGAAAAAAAAAAATTTTGAGTGGGGTATCAAATGAAAGGTATTGAAAAGTAGATTTCAAAAATATTTAACACTTATGGTTAGCATTTAATTTTCCGCGCCATTTTGTCAAAAAACATCAAACGTACTTTCAAACGCTGCGCATTTTCTCCCCTATTTGGAAAAGGCAGCAGTGGTTTTTCTTACACAAAAATTGATGACCTTTCAGATAAGCTTTGGTTTTTTCGGGAGACTTATCATGACAGGTTTAGTGTCGTGGGCTCCTAGACTATAAGTATATCGTTTAGGTTTTTTTTTTAAGAACATCCCTTAAAAATAGGTTCAAAAGATTATAGTTTCCTGCCCGAAAGGTGATTTTATTTAAAAAGAGTTCTACTAAAGAAGTGACATTTATGAGTTAAATTTCTAATCTTTTATGTTATATAAGTGTGTTAGTTGTAGGATCTGTTTAATAATAATAATTAGTGCAAACAACTCCACACTAAAATAATATTTTTACACTCGAAGGAATTGCTATTAATCTGGGATTTTTATTTAGACTTGCTTTTATGAGATTAAGACTATCTTAAGTCTTCATTTTATTAATTTGGTTTTAAGAATAGGATTCCTTTTAGGTTAATGAAATAATATGATTTATTGTTTTTTTTTTTTGTTTTTTTTAAGAATAGGATTCCTTTTAGGTTAATGAAATAATATGATTTATTGTTTTTTTTTTTTTGTCTCATCAGTTAATAACGATCTTGTAAATAAACTTAATATACTTATGTTTGTGTATTTAATGTGTTTCAGAGTCGAAGCCTAATTCTCCAGACAAAGGTGTAATCACGCTTGACGTACCTCCTGAATATAACCCCGATAAAAACTGTGATAAACAAAAAGGGTGAGTCAATATTATCTAAATTCAAATTATTTAATTTTATCACAATAATTTTCAAGTTAATAGACTTAATAGGTGTTTACCATCATTATGAAAAATTTCAGAGTGGTTAGCGTGCATTGTATAGTTTTTTTTTTCTGATTGTGTTTTTTTACATTTTTATGTTATAAGTATAATATGAGTGTATCACCATTTATAATATAATCGAGTAGTGTCCCGAAGACCCACCTCGAAATGATTTGTTATTTCTAAGTTAAGGCAACCACATTTATTCCAATAAAAATAAACGTTTGTTTTAATTTCTAGGTCTTAAAATAAAGATTAACTTAAGATTAATTTTACTTTTGTTTTCTATCCATAAAATTAAACCCGTTGCCCCAGGTTAATGTACTTACTCTAAGAGGGCAGAATAAAATCCATTCGTATGATTTTATTCTAACTTTTTACTGACATCTGAGTCCTATTTTAACCATCTTAACCTATCGTTACTGTCAAGTTGCGTAAAATTTGCCAAACCCTATACATAAGTGGGCGTTTTAATAATAAATTAATCATTTTTCAACCAGTAGCACTGATGATAAAGCCTCATAAAAGATGAAAGCTGTTACGATAAATAAAAGTATTACTTTACGTGGAGAGTCAATTTCTTCAGCTCCTTTGGAGTAAGTGTTCCTCTAAAGTAACTCCACTAATTTAAGGACTAAGAGACCCATGGGGTCTGGGCTCCTCAGGGTCCTCTTTAGCTATCCTGCATTACATATTTAGGCTCTTGTGCCTTTCTTCCATCGTAGTATCTCTCATTTATCCTTATCCTATTAAACAGTAAAATTTATTTTTAAATCCAGCCTCTTACTTTTGTAACTTAATATAGGTATAACCAGGATTGAATCTTCATTTAGCTTCTGCCGCTTTTGTAGTGGTTTTATGAATAGATACTTATGTTTTTATTTCCAGTTTTCCCGTTTTCTTTCTCTAAAAAAATTAATATAAATACTATATGATTGAATAGCTTGATTTTCCGTTGAAATCCTTGTCACGGAGGGGCTGAAGTCCAACGTTTCGCTTCCACTAGTGGAAGTGTGGGGCATCCTGATCTTTTGATTCAGTATATCTTGTTATTGCTTTAAGGAAACATCACGACGCATCACACCCCTGAAGACGCTTACTGTAGTGGAAGCGAAAAATCGGACTTCAACCCCTTCGTGACGTGGATATTACCGGAAAACCAAGCTTTTATTACGAGTCAACCTTTGGAAGCCTACGCACTAAGTTATCAATATGATTTATAAGATGATTTATACAATTTTATAGATGATGCTGAGATGCGTACACACATAGAAAATTCTATGAAATATTTTATATTTTCAATATATAAAATTTATCTTTTTATATGAATCGAAAGTTCATGTAAATGAATCCTTCTTATATATTTCAGACAATTTCACTGTTACATTTAGCCTTCAGGCGTTTTTATTTTCTCCTGCGATGTAGTTATTTTTTCTCATTTTTAGTGTTAAGGCCCGCTTACACTTTGATTAGTGCGAGTGCGAGTGTTTAGTAAATTTTGCAAGTGTTTAGTGCAAGTGTTTAGTGTTTAGTGTTTAATGATTAGTGCTTAGTGATTACAGTCTATAAGATTAGAGTTGGCACAATCGAAGGCGGGAAACAACAAATGTGGAGGTAGTTTTGGGGTTATATAAAGTGAAAATCGGTGTTGCTATGTTATATTTTTTTTGTGGAACAGGGGTAGAGTCAGGGGGGTGGCATTCGTTGAAAAATCCCGTGTCCCACCATGACGTCACAAAACTTGGAAAATAGTTCGTGCAACGGCTCATAGAATGCGCTGCTCTCAAAAATTTCAAGAAAAAGGGGGACAAAAGAAAAATGACAGCGGTTTATTTTGGTCTTAGATAATTAAAAGGATTGTTGACGGTTTTTTTCTACTAAATTTTTCAGTACTTAAAGAGTTGTATAAATCATTATCGAAGCCTTATAATTTGTTGTTTTCTTTAAATTCACTGACATCAATTTCCTTTTACTATGGTCAAAAGATTCAGAAAATGCTGTGTTCCAGGCTGCTCTAACACCAATAATAAAATAATAAAATAAAAAGGTTGTGACAAAAAAGTATATTAGGTTTGTTCTTTATGTTCTCATTTCATAAATACTATGCTTAGTTTATTACAAGTTGTTACTTTNAAACATAAAAATTTATAAATGAATTGATAAATGTACTGAGAAAAGGATAAATACAAATATTTCGTTTTCACTTTTATCGTCTTATTTATGTATATTTACAAATGAATAGCTATAGCTGCCATGGACGAAATGTAAAAATTATCTTTCAAATGTGGTATAATGTGGTAAATGTGGAATGTGGTATAATATGGTATATTTTTCAAATGATATATGGTTCACATGATCGCATATATTACTTGTTTCGGGGATACTGTTTCCCGTTGCGTTTCATATATTATTTCCATGAAAATGGAAGTATGGTAATACCCTCAAAAACGAGATTCCAAGATCTTTATGAAGGAGGGCGTCCATGTTATATTTTTTTTGTGGAACAGGGGTAGAGTAGAGCATTTTTTTTCTGAAGTTGCATTCAACATGGGGGACCAATAAAATCGTTTCCCTAAAAATTGTCCCGCCTTTTGATTGTGCCAACTCTAATCTTATAGACTGTAGTGCAAGTGATTAGGATGTCGTTTTATTTTGAGGAAAATTTTATATTTTATTGAACATTTATTTTTTTTTATTAATTTTTTTTTTGTGGGAGGGGTAGTGTTTTGTTGATTTTTGACACATTGTGGCAGTTTTTTGACCAATCAATTAAACATTTTTACTTTTAAATTGGATAATTATAAAATAAAAAAAACCCTGACATCTAGGTTGGAGAGGGGAGGCCTACTCGCAGTTCTACTAAACAGTGCAAGTCTACTAAACAATTAACAGTTCACTCGCAAAATTACTAAACACTAAACAATAAATACATCGTCTCCAAACGGATTTAGTGGTTTTACTAAACACTTGCACTAAACACTCGCACTCGCACTAATCAAAGTGTAAACGGGCCTTTAGTGGTTTTACTAAACACTTGCACTAAACACTCGCACTAATCAAAGTGTAAACGGGCCTTTACATAATCTTTTCTGCTATATTCAATTTCATATAATTTTTATAATTTCCTTAATTTATTGCTAATTTTCTTCTTTATTTGTTTGTAATTTAAGTTTCCCTGCAAATTTATCTTGCTGTTTTCTTCTGCTATAAATCCCAATATTTGAATGTGTAGGAAAGAGGAGGATATAATACCACATTTTTTACACACGATACACGAACAATTTTTGTTTGATATGACATAAGGGAACGTCTTAACAGTATTTGAGTGGGGTTTTCAAATAGGATTCTGGATATAAGATGGAGGATTCCTATAGGAAAATCTAAGGATGAAATTGGAATGGGATGAGTTTGAGTGATGCCGAAGAAATGGCATGAAATGCGGCAAAGCGTAAACCTTATCTAGCATCCTACTTTCTACATCCTTACCTTATTGGTACGATGCAGGACGTAAAGCTTCGTCGGCCCTTATTTGAACATTCTCCTTCAACTTCATCTCTCTAAAATCTCCTGTGCTATTTTAAAACTACGTAATTTTGAAAAGAAATTTTGTTGAACACACTATGTCTAGTCTTCTAACAATATGAGTGTATCCACTATGCAATGTAATGTGTTCAATTCTTCTAACATTTCGTTTATCATAACATATATGTTATATGTTAAATGAAACGGAAATAGTTATTATTTAATCTTGACTTCTTTACCATCAATATAAATACGTTTTTCTACATTTAGTGCAGCATTTGATAAAGCACCCAAATGATTCTACTTACGAGTTTTAATAAATGTAGGTAATTTTATATCACTCTTAGAAAGCCAGGGTGATAATGGGCTCGCGGCACCTGCCCATGTCCAAGGCTATCAATGAGACGAGGCCCACACAAGGTCGTGAGTTCGATCCCTTGTCATAATGCTCTGATTTAAATCTATGAATCGAGAGCGGAACTGGTCAAGGGCGCCATCTAAGAGGTTCTCTGTCGTGATGCTCTGATTTTTAAATGTGAGTCAAGAACGGTATGCCACCACACTGTCCACACTCTGAATTATACAAGTTTATTATTGACTATACCAAACTTGCTTCGCGGTCCAATGTACCTACAGTGTTGTGATGTGTGAAGTGGCTAGAAGTCCTAACCACAGGGCTAGTAAAATTGGACTAAAATAAGGCCTATCTGCTCGGTTCGTGTTTCGTCTATGAGCTCGGTGTTTCGTCTAGTACTACTACTACCATTATATCACTCTTACCAGATATCTGCATATACTTTTTCTTTATTTGCGATACCGTTCTGTTATTAAAATATCTAATGCATGAAAATCCGCAAGCATAGTGACTGTTAAAATTTGTATGGAGTAATAATCACTTAATCTACCAATTTAAGTGAATAAAGAAAAGTTGTTGTTTTCAGTCATTATTATGTTATTTGCATTTCAGTTCATTATTCGTTTATTTTTGTGCGTCAAAACATCAAAACATTAAACAATTTCAAATGCACTTTCTTTGCTGTCATTTTAAATAAATCTTTAATAACTTTCGCAATCTTACTGCATCAATGCATTTTTTTTCCTTTAAATTTAACCTTTGCAGATAAATTGTGGCAGTATAAATGCCAGTTGCAATAATTTAAATATAAGTAATATTTTATCTATTTATTGCGTAAAAGAACTTTTATAAAGCTAAGCAGTATACTTTCCTCGCATATATCTCTTTGTGGTTTCGGATTAATATATCGTCTTAATGGCATCTTCTGCCTTTGACCGGTCTTGAACAATCAGGAATTATTATCTTTCACACTCATAAAATAATAATATTTATTTATTAAAGTTGATACTTACCACACAATCGATGTTAAATAAGAATTATCTTTCCAAAAGTCAATAACTTCGAAAAGTTTTCTATAGCCCTTCATTAATTTCAAAAGACCTCTTAAACACTATTAATAAAACTTTGTTTAAAAAAGACTAAAAAAAATGATACAATTTGAATCTTGTCTAAAAGGATTAATCAAGTTTGTAATTAATCAACCAAACACATTTTAAAATAAAAAAAATCTTTACAATTTAAATAATAAATTACTACGACCTAAATATATGACAATTATAAAATAAGGAAAACCCTAATTCTAGTTCAGAGGGCTGTTATACAAGACTTTAATTTTCTGTTCGGTGAGTTATTAAACAACAATAAAAATACATTTATAAAAATTGGCGCAAAAAAGGTATTAAGAGTGAGGAAATAGGAAATATGGTATGTCTCTTTTACCTTCTTACTCTTTTTCTTTTATACCTTCTTTTTCACAATATATGTCACAGACATCGCATTAAATCAAAATTATAATAATTTAGTCATAACTAGATTATAATATGTATATATGTATTTATATTATGGGTTTTTTTTTTTTTTTTTTTTTTTTTTTTTTTTTTTTTTTTTTTTTTTTTTTTACATATATATCTTTGCTTATACATATTATAGTAAATTACGCGTTGAGTGCGGGAAGTAGCATTTTGCATGCGAGTGTGGAGTTGGCACCCGAGCGACAGCGAGGGTAGTAAAAGTAAAACCACAAGAGCAATGCAAAATGCCGTTTTCGCACGAGTTGCGTACCGTACTTTATCAACGATTGTTAGATTTTAATAATTAATACATCAAAAAATAATACTCTTTATAGATAAAGATGACATTAATCATTAGTTGTATTTTGTGCCGAATTAAACTATGTACTATGCTCATTTAATAGACACTGTGATAATATATTTGAGATATGAGATCTGAATGTGCATTGTGCATATGTAAGACCCTCTTTTCTTTGAATTAAATCGAACCTCATTGATGTTTGAAAAGGTTGCTCACTGAAAAGTTTCGTTGCTTAAGATATATCTCAGGGATTTCATAAGTTAAAGTTGTTGAACGTATCATTCTCACCTTCTTACTTCGTTGTTTATTCATTTTGTCCTTTGATAGATATGTATGTCATATGTTCAGGAATTCAGTACACTGTCAGTGTTAAGCAGACTCGACTCTCTAACTGCCTGACTAATTAAACCTGAGAGAGTTTGTTCCGCCCCTGGGGTAATTTATGCCTTTCTTTAATGCTGACGCTCTGTCCATATTAATTATTCCTACTAAAACCATCCCGCCGATATGAATCAAGCCTTTTTGAGTGTGATCTCACTTTAACAGTCTACTTTAAGTTGCTTAAAATTGAATTTTTAATCAGCTTACAGCTTAAAATTTGGACATCATTAACATGCAGGCTTTCCTATTCTCAATCTCGGGTAATAGCCTGATTGTACTCACTGCTTAAAGAGAGAAGTGTTTAAAGTTGCGTAAATAGAGGTATACTTTTATATTTTGTTTAAGTAAGCTTCTAATGTTTATAGCATTGTGTGTTCCTTTAAAAAATGTTGGTCTTGCTTAAA
Source organism: Gerris buenoi (assembly GCA_001010745.2). Taxonomy (NCBI): domain Eukaryota; kingdom Metazoa; phylum Arthropoda; class Insecta; order Hemiptera; family Gerridae; genus Gerris; species Gerris buenoi. Next base: position 191,294 of record KZ651277.1, read on the forward strand.
AGCTAGAAACACATTACGGTTATGATAGCACATAAATTTATTATATGCAGATAAACTCGCACTCGTGAAATAAATCCTTAAGTCAAACTAAACTAGCCATAACTTGGCTCTATCATTAAAGGCAGCTTAATATTTAATAATAACAGAATAAATACCTAATCTTAATTAAAGAAGATAATTGGAATTGAGAGTCTTGCAGTAGGAGAGCCATCATGGATCGTAAATTGGCATATAACCTGTTCGATGCCTGCATGGGCCTTTTTCACTTAGTCGTGCGTTCAGAAAGGCATCACAATTTGTGCGTGTGCTTGATTCGGAACAACGACGTAATAAATATATCAGAAATGCTGAACACGTAGACTCAATGCAAACGATGCAACGATTTCCAGCCCACCAAAAGGCCGTGGAGCTTACCGGCATGTGCATGTGCTAACATTAACACTTGTAAATTTAACATCTAACATACATTAAGGTCGAACATTTTTCATAAAAGTTAGTCTCAGGGCCTTCAGCTTATATTTAATTTTATGCATCTTTCATTCTCATACCTCGACGACGTTTTATATATAAACTTAACTTCAATTTAAAAGATTGCGTGTGTGAATTATAACTAATACGTATCTTAATCATTTAGATTTATTGTCTGAATTTGCTTTTCGGGCAAATTACAGATAAAATAATTGCTGGGATCCAACTTACGCACGTGACATAAGGCTATAATTTTCATATTATTTTATCATTTGTTCATTTTCCTTTTTAAGGTTGTCCATTGAGTATTTTTCAGTCACATATTTTTTGGAGTTCCATTTTAGTTTATATTTATATAAGTTTCTCATAAAAGGTTAAAACAATATATGAGCCTGACAAAATAGTAAATTAGACAAAATCGATTCGTTATAACGTAAGATCTTGGTAAAAACGTCGTTTTTCTATATGTAAACGTTTAGATTTAAGGGATGATCGATCTCTATCACTTTTTAGCGATGTCGCTGTTGGTTTTACTAAAATATGTAATTGTGAAATAAGTATTTATCGCAAGCATCAAGCGCAAACGTTTGGACACATAACGCTGTCCATCGAATTTAGCCGATCATATAGTGAAAGGAAATTGCATATCAAATCTCAATTAAATTCATCAACTTTTACTTAAGTTATCATCGGACAGTAAACATTACAAACAAACAAACTGTCAAGATGCATATTTTATTATAACATGTAAGAAGCTCTATTAATAATTTGTTTATTTTTTTTTTTATATTATTTCTTTAACTAACAGGAAATCCATTCAAATAAATCTATCAATATTTTAATTATTATTTTTTAAATAAGATCATTATTTTTCTTTCATTCAAAATATCGTGGTATATATTTTTTTGACAAGCCTTCGTACAAACTTCTTATCTTTTTCATGATATTAAACGATATTACTTGATGTATAAAAAAAAAAGAAAATATCAATTATTTGAATTTAATCAATTGAATTCAAGCAAATTGATTACTCTTTGAATGACAAACTCTGAAATAATAAAATAGTCCAGTCAATAAATAGTTGTAGAGGGAAATGGAAGGAACACAATTTTTGACTTTGGGACTTTGTTTGGACTAGTTAGGAGGTAAACATACTAAAAGTCCCCACTCCTAGGAGGTGAGCGGGGGGAGGGGGGGCACGTAGAAGGTCCCTAATTTCGGTTTTTCACTTATATCTCGGGAACTATGCGACCTAGCGATAAGACTATTCTATATAAAATTAAAGCTGACAAAATTTGCCACAAGATTGATTATATTAATTTTTTCGCTATCTCACATAGTTTTTGAGATATCCTAGCTCAAATGTCGCCAATTTTTAAAAAAATCATTTTTGCCTCAGGTTTGTTTCCTTATTTGACTAGCTAACTCTACGGCCCTTCATCCTACAAAATATTTATGAGGAAAAAAGTTATAAAGCATTAAATTTCCTTCAAGAATATGTATAATTTTACTATTTTATCTCTATCCGTTCAAAAGTTAAAGCAATTTTAACTTTATGATTAATTTAGAGATTTTGCAGAAAAACTTAACTTTCGTATTTTTAGCTATACCACATAGTCCAGTCAATATAGGTTTTTTCTTCGGAATAATATTAAGCCACGATTTTTTTTCACAGAGAGCTTTGTTATGTCATTGCAAATAATACCTGAAAAGTCCCCAACTTTTTTATGTACACTTCCCTCTTTTTTTGGGGGGAGGAGGGGGGTAAAATTTGAAGGACTTAAAATCAGCTACCTATGCAAGTGGGGTATCATTTTGTATGCATTTTTTAACGCTGAATCGATTAAAACAAGAATCAAGTCGATACGACCTTTAGTTTGGAAGATATAAGGGGTTTTATGAATAAAAAACTCAAATATTTTAATGTACACCTCCTAAAGTTATCACAAGATATTAATTTTCGATTTTTTCCCCCAGGGGCCTTCCTAAAAGTTGCCAATTGGCTAAAAAATAGTATTGATAAAGTTTTATCTCAAACTGATAACGTTAACTGTGCCTAATGTAGGTTGAAATTTAGCAAAAAAAATGAAAAATGGTAAATACCACTAAATTATAGTAAATCTATAAGTTTTGGCAAAAAAGTGGTGAGAATAAAACTTGAAGGCAACAAAATTTTCTATAAAATAAGACAAGAATCAGGTTTCTAGGATGAATAGGTTTCATTTAATGAAGAAAAAACGGTGATTTTTCCCTAAAAATCGCAGGTTTTTGCTAAATTTCAACCTACATTAGGCACAGTTAACGTTATCAGTTTGAGATAAAACTTTATCAATACTATTTTTTAGCCAATTGGCAACTTTTAGGAAGGCCCCTGGGGGAAAAAATCGAAAATTAATATCTTGTGATAACTTTAGGAGGTGTACATTAAAATATTTGAGTTTTTTATTCATAAAACCCCTTATATCTTCCAAACTAAAGGTCGTATCGACTTGATTCTTGTTTTAATCGATTCAGCGTTAAAAAATGCATACAAAATGATACCCCACTTGCATAGGTAGCTGATTTTAAGTCCTTCAAATTTTACCCCCCTCCTCCCCCCAAAAAAAGAGGGGAGTGTACATAAAAAAGTTGGGGACTTTTCAGGTATTATTTGCAATGACATAACAAAGCTCTCTGTGAAAAAAAATCGTGGCTTAATATTATTCCGAAGAAAAACCCTATATTGACTGGACTATGTGGTATAGCTAAAAATACGAAAGTTAAGTTTTTCTGCAAAATCTCTAAATTAATCATAAAGTTAAAATTGCTTTAACTTTTGAACGGATAGAGATAAAATAGTAAAATTATACATATTCTTGAAGGAAATTTAATGCTTTATAACTTTTTTCCTCATAAATATTTTGTAGGATGAAGGGCCGTAGAGTTAGCTAGTCAAATAAGGAAACAAACCTGAGGCAAAAATGATTTTTTTAAAAATTGGCGACATTTGAGCTAGGATATCTCAAAAACTATGTGAGATAGCGAAAAAATTAATATAATCAATCTTGTGGCAAATTTTGTCAGCTTTAATTTTATATAGAATAGTCTTATCGCTAGGTCGCATAGTTCCCGAGATATAAGTGAAAAACCGAAATTAGGGACCTTCTACGTGCCCCCCCTCCCCCCGCTCACCTCCTAGGAGTGGGGACTTTTAGTATGTTTACCTCCTAACTAGTCCAAACAAAGTCCCAAAGTCAAAAATTGTGTTCCTTCCATTTCCCTCTACACCCCTTTTTGAGCATTCATTGAGTGGACTAAAACTAATATTTGTTTTATTGTTCGATGTTTTCACTAGTTACCTTGTATAATTTTACATATTGAAAACGTTAGTTCTAATAATAATTTTAACTTTCATAAAAGATTTGCTTTCTATTGAATATTTAATGAAAATTTGCGTTATTATAATTTTATTTCTAATTACGTTTACCAGCTATTAACATAAGAGTTAATCTAGATAGCTTCTTCTTTTCTTTGTTTCATATTTAGTTTATTTAATGATTCCCTTTAAAAAGGAGAAATTCTTACATGCAATGTTATTTTTAAGTAAAATATATGTCTGGGCCCTTTATTAAAGATATAGGACTTAACCCGAGTCAAAATTTAAAACCTACGCTGTCCTTTATGTCTCAATGTCATTGTTCGTTTTAATGAAGCTAGAAAAAAGTTTTTAAATTAAAAACACTATCGTGGATTTAGATTGCTTGGTGAATGTTGTTGCTTTTGGAGAAGAACATGAAAAGATAATATTTTTGTCATATTTAGTTTAAAGCCGTGTAGTCGTTTTCTCTTTACAAAACAGAACTCTGGATTTCGATTGAATCCATACTCTATTGAAATCCTTCGATTGTTATATCTTTAAAGGAAAAAAGATATTGTATAGATATTTTTTTTTTTTTTTCATCCGAGCTCTTTGTCAATCAACAGAAATATGGTGGTTGGTAAAAAAGGGTTTTAGTCGATATTTTCAAGTGGAATTACAAAGGGAGAAGGGAGTTAGAAAACGATTGATAATGGTGGAGATGTTAAAAAAAATCCGCGAAGTAGGTTATGGTGTGCCTCTTGTGTCTGTGTTAACCTCGTCGAAGAGTTGGTTGAGTGGGGTATAAAAAGCCCTTGGTTTTTCAGATTCAGAACCAAGGTGGCGTTTGAGTTTGAGATTGTCTGTTGTGCTTATGAGAGGCTTGCAACTTGTTTAGGAAGATGTAAAGACATCCTCCTCTTATGATGAGTTTTGACTTAGGTTCTCTCGCTCGTAATTACGAGGCCCTTAGAGAAGAGGCAACTTACTCTCCCTCCCTACAACCACAGTAGATTTAATTATAAATTAACTTCTAGTTTTAGAACAACCTTTTGACCTTAACCTACAGGTCAAGTTCACCTGTAGAAAACTAAACTTATCGATACCTATGTTTAAAGTTCAAAGAGTCTCCAAGATCCATAATCAATAGCTACAATATACAACTTAAAATAAAGTGGGGCTGTTATATTACTCCTTAACGTTTAGCATTTTCAGTTATAATATAAATGTATGCTTGATTCCTTTATTATTAACATTTTTTTATTCAATTTTTAAGTTTTTGGTAGTTTTCTTACTACCGAAAGATTAAATTTTAAATAATTCAAATTACCATTATCAATAACTACGGGAGACATACAGAAAAATAGACCCCCGCACCGGGACGGGGTCTATTTTTCTCTTTATGTCTCCCGTAGTTATTGATAATTGTAATTTGAATTATTTAACATTTTTTTATTATACATTAATCAACATTTTTATTCCGAGCTTACTGAAGGTAACGGAAGCTATAATCGTTCTAAAGAACAAAAATTGTCTCCAATTTCAAAATTTCCATGAGAAAAATCCGATTCGGACATCAGATAAATTTGTTGGTTCCGTATCTGTCTGTCGCTCAATTTTTGGGAACCAACATATCTTAAAAATTAAAAACTACTCGTCCGCTTTTAATCAAATTTAGATGGTAGGTCATAATTAGCCCATTGTTGGTCCCATATAAGTTTTAACCTTCTGCGTTCATTTGTTTTTCTTCCACATTCGCCAAACACACACACACCTACACTTAATAAGACCTACATGTTCAAAAGTATATATACTATCTAATTTTATGAAATTTTGGATGGTTTGTTGAAAGTAGCCTATAGATAGCCCTATCTAAATTAATACTTTAATTCATTTAAAAAATTAAAACAATTTTGACAGTCATAAAAAAAGCGAAGGGAATATTGAATAAATTTGACATAAATAGGTTGTAAAATCATCAAAAATACGAAATACATATAACGCTAGGAAACTATGTGCCACACTAATTGGCAGACTATTTCAGCTAAATATGGTAGTGGATACATCATTTTATAGCATTGTAACATATTTTATTTACAGTAAGTACCTACAATGTATGATTTTGATTGTTTTAAGTATACCACAGCTCCGGCTGTTTTAAAATTACCGAATGCAGCAAATTGTCAGATTAATCCAGATTTTAATATTGAGTCAATAAATGGTATTATTATGTTGTTAGTAAGTGAATGGAACATGGATTTAATTAGACAGTGCAAAAGGTAATTCTATAATCTTTGTTAATGAAGCATTATCGAAAATAAAGCTACAAGTACTAATTGTTTTGATCCTTTGGAGCATGTGGTAATATATTAAACTAAATGTCACCCCACCCATTTAAGCATAACATTGTTGCTTCCGAACTTACTAATGATACATTTTATTATCTTTCCAAAAAAATACAATCAGTTTTAGACATCAGGGAATATTTGTGTGTGTCCATCGCTCTGTATGTCTGTCGCTCAATATTTGCGAACCAACTTCTTATAAACTACTTGTCCGATTTTAATGAAATTTGGATGGAAGGTCACAATTAGCCTACTGTTAGTGTTGGTCCCATATAAGTTTTATAATTTACACTTATATCTTTAAAAGTACCCACAGATGGTCTAATATTAATTTCAACCGTCTTGGCTCTTTAAATTTTGCTAAATTGATACTTTAATTCATGTTGAAAAATAATGTATACGATGCTAACTAAATAAATGTAATTTTACAGTTAGTTTTAAGTTAATTGGATGTGTTTTCGAACATTTCGTTCTATTTTATACAAGTTTATAAATGAAGGTATATAAAAATATCTCAGCCCATTTGTTATTTTCTTTTTTTTACGTTTCTTGTATAATATTTCTAAAACATGTTTTAATGATTAAAAGAACAAACATTTCTCTACAAACTGCAGTTGACGGTTTGTAAAAGAGAAGCAGATTGAATAGCTTGGGAAAACAGGGCGAACAACTTTTTCTCTTTTTATCTCGACACTGAGTTAATAGAATAATACAACTTTGCCAAGGGTTGGTATAGAGTGAAAAGGACGACTATGAGTGTGATAAAATTTCTAGCGAGAGATGACTCGTGTATGAAAATCAATGCCTCGGTTCCAACTTTACAAGATTCAAAGGTAGCTGGTAGAGTTTACACCCCCCACATGAGTTGCACTACTAAACACCTAATGAACTATATAGAGATTTAAAAACTTTTTAATTTCAAAACATGACAAGCATATCGATTAATATGTAAAGCATAAATAACATATAAAATGCCGATATCACGCTCCCGAATATAAAAGTTAAATATAAACAGATTTATACATCGGTATCGATATAGGTTTATTATATCGTCACTACCTCCGAGCTTACCGGTAACAGAAGCATTGTGATCGCATTTTAAATAAATTTGGATTGTAGGTGTGCTAATTGGCCGATTGTTGGTAGCTCATAAGTTTCAACCTTCTGCGCCCATTGGTTTCTCTTCTAGATTCACACAAACTTTTTGTTTATTCAAACGTGCATCCTGCATCATTAAAAGTAGTAATCCGATTTTTTAAAAATTTGGAAGTTTTATCGACAGTTGCCTACAGATGGTGTGATACCTAGTGTTGGTGGACCGCCAAATTACACATTGCTAAAACTGGTACTTTTATTCACGAAAAAAAAAAAAAAAAAAAAAAAAATCAGATTTAAAAAAAATCATCATATAAGATTGCTAAATATTTTTATGAGTTTCTACAGGATTTAACTCTTGGTTTGTTTAAAGAACTCTCAGTAACCAATTGTTTGAAATGACACACATTTCAGCTGAACCTTTTTTTTCTCTACTCTAATCACCCTGTCTATTTACATATGCATGTTTTCAACATACAAGAATTATTTGAATTGTTGTAAATCGAATTATTCACTTGTTATTTCCATCGAGATAATATCAGATTTTTTTTAAATACTCGGAACAATGCGATTCTCATTTTTTCCAGTTCTGTTTTCTGTTCTAAGGATGATTGAATTTTTACTGTTAAAAGTCCTATTAGTAGATTGGCAATGACTTTATTCACTTAAAAAACTCATTTACTAAATTGCCTTTGAGTTAAATGTTTCTTGTTCTGAGAAATGTTATAATTGTATAGTCGCTATAAAAGGATAAAAGACTCAAAAGATTTTCACAACTTTATTTTAAAAGAATTTGGCTCCGAACCCTACCTGCCAGCAAGGACAATTATTAATGCAGAGTTAATTAATTCCTTCTCCGCTCTTTTTCATCCATTCAACACCCTATTAATAATTTAAAAGCAGTTTAACTTTTAAAGTAGAATGAGTGATTATTTACTTTTTACTTTCACTATTATAATCTTCCCGATTCTTATTACAACAGGTATGTGAAATTAAAAAAATATTTGAACTCTTGTTAACATATTTGTGTCAGTTGGTTGCCAAACCACTATGTTATGTTTGGAAAACAATGGTTAACGTTATGTAGACCGGAATGACATTTTTTATTAAAATGAATGAGGAGAAAAAGAAATATGGAAGTATACTCAGCCCTAAAGAAAATATTAGGTAGATAGCTTTAATTTAGTCAAATTGTTTCTGCCCCTCTTTTAATACATCAGTATATCCAAAACAAATTAATTTAAAAACAAAAGGAATTTAATAAAACTTCTCTAGGGAAACCGATGACAATAATATAACAGTAGCTTTTAAAGAAGATATAGGAATTCGAGAATTATATAGATAATTTTCTTTTCTCTGAGGGGATACATATTATGTGTTGAGATAGATGGAGAGTAAAATCTTTTACAACTCAATTCCTTCCTTGTTCTATAGGTGCGTAATGCAAAGGACCACCCCCAGGTCGGTGGAAAACATATTAAAAGAAAAAGTGAACTAAGAAAATTAAAAAGGGATTTTTCACTGGATAAATTAAATAAAGACACAATAATAAATTAAGGCATATTGAAATAATAATATTTACATGCAAAATATCCGAAAGGCGTATTATATAAAATTAAGGTTAGTGGGGTTAAGAGGTGACATGTTTTAAACAATAAATTAGAAGTAAAGAAAACCAGGTTGTGGTGGCGAGATGTGGCCGAAGGTAGAAAGATGGCAGGCTGGAAGAGGTGGGAAAGGATCAGCTGCGTCCTTCCGCTCAGCCCTGCTATAGCAGTAATCCAGAGAAAAGTGACCAAAAGACTGGATGTTGAGAAAAAGTGTGAAAGTGCCGTAGCTACTTTCTAGGCCAAGGAATGAAGAGTTTAGGCCGTGTAGCACCGAACGTTAACTGAATTGAAATGTTAAAGTTGAATCTCTTATCCCAAGTAAATCTAATTAAATTATTACTAGATGAATCTTCTAAGTAGAACAAGAGTCGTTTCCAGGGTTCTGACAGATGGCTTTTTTATTGAGCTGAGCAAAGAGAAGCTCTTATGCTACAATATGCATTTGGTTGGACGCATTCTCCTCCTAAACGGATGAACCGATCCGCACAAAATTCGGCACGGTCAATGTGACCAACCAAAGGAAGGTATAAATCTGAAATGGTCCAAATTGGAACACTGAGGTACGGAGTATATGCCCTTCATGATACATGTCGTTGGAAAGCTCTTTAAGAGTACAATTATTGTTGTTATGTTCGCACTTATGTCATGCATTTTCATTGAAAAGGGGAGTTAAATAGAAATACATATAAAAATGCTTATTTTAATTAAAAATAAGAAATATTACTATTTTTGATCCGATTTCAGCTGTTTATATATAAAAATGTTTATTGTTTATTGTTAAAAGTTTATTGTTCAATATTGCAAGCAGACAACAGCATTGCACACCTAGTTAGGTTAACTAAATTAGGCCCTTGAATCATAGAATCTAAAATCTGTGGACAAAGTTAATTTACAAAATTAAGTTATAAAATAAAAACTAATCTTTACCTAAACAATATTTTAAAATTGATAGGGCTGGTTTTGATGTCCGATAAAAATGTTGTGTTTTATTATTATTAATTAGATACTAAGTTACTATTTATTTTTCTAATAGTTACCTAATACTAGATACTACAAGATAATCAAAATTCAATTATTTAAATTGATAATAAGAAAAAATTGATAATAAGAACAATTGGATTCAGATTAGATAAAGAACTTTTTTCGTGTCCTTGTATATTTAGAAATAATTACGATTCAATAAATCGTACAATCCTTCAATGTGATGTTGAAGCCCCTGTTTGAAATATCTAATCTACAAGTATAACAGCCCTAATCGCATTTAAATTATTATTGCATTGTGATAGACATTAATGTTCTTGTCAGACCATAAAGACTAAACGAAGATTCCATTTCCTACATAATCTGGTGCTTTAGCTTGTACTTGTCCTTCTGAGTGGACTCGGACGATAAATGTTGGCCCATTTATTCAGCCAAAAAACAACAAAAAACTTTTATCTAATCCTTTGACCATAACGAGCAGTATGAAACATCCCAAACCATTTAGAAAATAATATGTTGTTTAACTCTAAAATGATATAAACTTAAAGCTAAAATGTAAAAGCTTTCAACGAGTGTTGAAATAATAACTAATTTTTATTTTTCCACTACCATTTTTTAGCGATTAAAAGTTCGCCAAATTACAGTTGAATTTCTAAAAAAAAAATAAGATGTTTTACAGTAAACATATTCATTAAACGCATTTTTTATTTATTTATTTTTTTTTTATTTTTTTTTTTTTTAAAGGATTTCACTACTTAAAAAAGTAAAAATTGTTCGTTTTTTGTTCAACATTGATTTTAACTTCCCAAATTTACTCTGTGTTAACTTTACTTCTTAGTTAATTAGTCATAGTTGTAAGTTAAAAGCAAGCAGGTGGAAAATCCACATCTCCTAAAACTTTTTTCTTAAGATAGTTTATAGGGTTAAGGAATAACTTGAGATTGGTGCTTCTTATTTCTTCATTTTTCATAAAATGTATATTCCACTTGACTGTTATCAGCAAAGTTTTCTGCTTATATTTAGCTGCAACTATAAATATAAACTTTTTGTTTGTATTAATAACAATATCTGTTATTTTATTGTTATTTTTTTATGCGTCTAAACAGACTATTAAGAAATGTGATTTTACTGCCTAGGCGGTAAAAGTCAGGAAAAATTTTACAGCCTAGGCAGTAAAATTTTTACTTTTATAATGTTGGCAATGACAGTTTATACTGTTATCTCTATCTTATAACATTAAATATTATAGTTTAATAAATAATATTTAATAAATAAACGTTTTTAATAATAAAATAATTTATTTATATTTGTTAATTCTGTTAAATAACTTCAATGATTAGTAGATCTTTAATTAAAAAGATAGTGGAGTCACTGGCTATACTGCAGCGTCATGTAAACATTGAACATCCATAATTATTATTGAAGTCATTCTAGATTAGACTTGCTACTTTTCTTGATTTATCCTAGTTACTTCTTTTCTTTTAAGCAATAGAAGATATCTTTAATACTTTAAGTAATTTGCTAGTAAAAATATAAATAATATTTTATATTGCGTGCATTATTCATTCAGAAGTTATGAGTGTTATAAACAATTGTTTTGAATTTTGTTGTTATAGATTTAGTTTGATTTTCACTTACTGTTATTAGGTATTCCCATGTTTCTTATTTGAACATTAATTTTAGTTAATACATAATATGTTATTATCTTTATTAATATGACACCTAGTTATTAACTATGTTATATAAATAAAGATAACATTTTAGCAGTTTGATTTTTCTTCCGCAAGTAGATAAAATATTGTATGCAACAAGGCAGCAAAGGAAACATTTCTGCCTCGTTTATTCATTGCCTACCTCGGCTTCGCCTCGGCAGTCAATTAGAGAAATTACCTGCCTCGGCTTCGCCTCGGCAGTTAATTATAATAGCCTGTCCTCGCCTTCGGCTCGGAGGCTAACCTAATCACTCGTCAGTAAAATTCCATTTTGCTGCCTAGTTACATAAATAACTATTTCTGTTAACATAGGATATAGAAAACATCTCTATTCTGAAAAATATAACCATTCTGAAGTGAATACTTTTATTATTATAATGTTGTGTCAGACATAGTTATTACAGGAAGGAGGGAGTACCATTTTACACACGAGATCATCAGAGTAAAACGCGTGTTGGTAGTTGGGATAGTAGTAGAGTTAGATAAGCTATCAGAGAGCCGGTCGTCTATATTATAATCCACACGGGCACGGGCGTGCCCGTGTGGATTATATTACTTACGATTTCTGCTCGGCCATCAGTGAATCAAGGGCACCACGAGATGGTGGGTTCGATCCCTTGCCATGATGCTCTGATTTATATGCCTCACCAGTGGTGCCCATCCCCCCCAAAGCTCAATGCGCAAATCCCCCCCAAAACGTAGGGTGTCCTCCCCCCCATTTTTTTAAATTTTAGCCCATGATGCTCTTGAATTTCACTTTAGACGTTTAGGGCATTAATATAAGTGCTTAAGATTTAGCTTTTCCTCGAGGCAGCTCACGGTGGGAACTGTTACTCTATTATTGTGAGTGACATTTCAAGTTTGCATGGTCATAGTTT
>KZ651277.1:205752-216403 GCA_001010745.2 Gerris buenoi
GGGGGGGAAGAAGTGGGAAAAGTGAACTTTTTATAATTATTTTGGTTCACAATATGGACGTTGCGCGTCGAATGGTGCAAATCCCTAGTCTCTAGCTCTTCTGGAAGTGTTCAAACATTTGTCAGTCAGTTAGCTAAATAAGTTAGATTCCAACATCCATAAAGTAACAACAGCAAAAAAAAGTAAACATCATGCTGTTAAAAAAGAAAAAAGAAGAAGAAGAAAAAAAAAAAAAAAATCCCCCAAAAAATTCTCAGTGCGCAACTTGCGCTATGAAACCTACTTCTGGGCACCCCTGTGCCTCACTAATGATCACACCATACTCTATTCGGTGGTACAGAGTTATGATGTGTGAAGTGGTTGGAACTCTTTACCACGGGGCTAATAAAATGGGCCTAGAAGATGGCTTAATTGCTAGGTTCGAATAAGTGGTTCGTCCTACCCGTCTAGTACTATAGATAAGCTATCCATTCATAGCCAAAATACATATTTTGGATATACAAGCATACTTTGAATCTATGTATTGTTAAATTTTAAATAATTGATCAATATCGCCATGGCTCTGGTACTTATAGACTAAGACTTAAATTAAGGGTTTTAGGCACATTAACAAATACATAAGGCGGTCAAACGGACTGAGAATCTCTATAAAATAAAAACTTTGTGATTCTTGCGATAACAAGGTGGAAACAATGTGAACAAAAGTATAGGTTTACATTTTTTATTCAGTTGGTTATTAAATTTATTAATTTAATTAATAATTACTAATCTGGATGTGATTTACTAGGTTAGAGTAAAACATTAAAAAATAAAAAACCTATAGCATGGTTTGCTGTATGATTGTTTGATAATTTAAAAAAACACGTCACTGTGTGAACCTATTACAAAAAGGGTCAACATTTTCACACATTTAACAATTGTTGGCAGTTCTCCAACATTTGCTTAACCGTGAGTGACTCGACCAGACATGTAAGGCGTAAGGACGTATTGCCTCTCCTAGTATATGGCAAGCCGCTCTAAAATAACCTTCTTGTTTATATATTATCAGTTTAATATTAGAATATCATCTGACCACAATCTTAATTAAATTGAAATTGAAAATGATTTTAAATAGGAATAAAGTCCTAATTGGGTACTTTAATCAAATCAAATGGTTTAGAAATAAAGAAATTGAATAATCCTATTCTTTAGGCTATCTTACTGCAAATCTTCTATTAGATCACTCACTGAATCGCTGAACCTCAGCATGACACTTGTCCAGGATTATTAATAATAAGGTACTCGCGTCAATTCTTGGGGTTGCGACAATATTACGTTTTTTAGAAAAAAAAGTTTGCATCCATATTTGTCCTAGTACTCGCTTCTACTTTAAATTTTTGTCTTTTCCCGTGGAACCGGAACCAAGCTCTTACAGTCCCAGTATTTGAATCAGGCGACCGCTATGTTGTTTAAAACTACAGACCCATATCAATTTGCAATCTCTTTTCTAAAGTTTTCGAACGCAACATCTATTCCTATTTATCCTCCTTAATCATCGTCAACTTAGTTTTGTACCAAATAAATCTACAAATAGCAAACTTAGTATTTTTTTTATAGTATCTTGGTCCATCTGCATCTAAAGGTTCACAGGTTGATGCAGTTTTCTTTGATCTTAGTAAAGCTTTTGACCTTGCTAACATCTCCATCCTAATTAACAAACTTACATCTCTTTATATACGTCCCCAATTTGTATATTTTTTTAGCAGCTATTTATCAAACAGAACTTGTCAAGTCAAAATAAACAACCACTTATCGCAATCTTACTGCTCTTATTCAGGAGTCCATCCAGGATCCATTCTTGGACCTTTTCTGTTTCTTGTTTTCATTAATGACTTATACAAAAATATTAAATTTCCCTTCCTGTTATTTGTGGAAGACTTAAAATATTTTAAAGTTCAACTCTCTTTTCTCTTTTTAAATTCTTCAAAATGAAATCGATGTCATATCTTCGTGGCGCAAAGCAAACGAAATGATAATAAATACTTATAAAAATTCTTTCATATTGTTTTCCCAATGTCAACATCCTTTTCAATTCGAATATGTTCCTGATGGCACCTTTTTTACCCGCTCCTATATTTTGTTTGTGATCTTGGTATCATATTAGATTCAAGACTAAATTTCGATTTGTAAATAAACCTAATTTTTTCTAAAGCTTCTCAGCTTCTTGGGCTTATTCGTAAAATCAGTTCCCATCTTTCAGTAGAGCGTTTCTATAGTTTATGTTCTCTCCAGGCCTCTCCTTGAATATGCTGTGCCGGTTTGGAATAATCTCTCACTGCTCCTCTCGGATCAAATCGAGAGAGTACAACGGCTATCTTCGATATTCCTTCAAGAGAGCTTACTATTCATATGTGCATTTGAGCGACTTGAACTCTCGCCTTTGCGTCGGGGGAGGAAAGCCAATGAAATATCATATTTCTCTTAGGCCCTTAATGGTGAGTTTCGCTGTAAGAAAGTTACCTGTTGGACGTATATCAGGTAGATATCTGACATGTGTCCATTAGTTCGTTACGTCCACTCTCTGAATTCTCTTTGCCGTTCAAACACAATATCCAAGTCTTTGCCTTATTAAAGCTTAAAGCTTAAAACCATTCTTTCTCTCCTTTCCCATGGCCAGTAATTTTTACTAACTAATTAAACTTCTTGACCGCTTATCTCATGGCTTCAAGGCTGCATAAGGTTCATAAAAGAAAAAAAAATCTTAGTTACTAGTATATATCGTCAATTATTTGCATCACTGACTTTTTATTGAACTATATTTCAAGTATATATGTTTAAAAGCCTGATTTTCATCATGCAGAAACTTATAGCTGTTACGTTTTATGTCATTCTACTAGCAAATAACATAGTTTTGGATTGAAGACTTAAGGCCTCCATAAACGGTCAAAATGTTTGCGCAAATATCTTTTTTGGACCGTTTATGGGGATGTTTGATGTGTATGGCCTAAATTTGCCCGATATCAGGTTTGCGGAAACATTATGTTTGCGCCAAAATGTTGGATCGTGTATCCCGGGGACCTTTATTCTACTTTCTTTCAGCGTAGTGTGGTGCCGAGTATTATGTAGATTTACTTCCCACATTACTTATATGCATTGCAGTGTCAGTATTTGCTATTAAGTTTTTTTTTTTAAACTGACACTGCCAGAAACAAGATTCTTAATACCCATTGGTTTATTTTCTTCCTCTTAGTTCTGTTTTTTTAACTTATTTAATATTATTGAAAACACTTACGATTTCTGTAAAATATATTTCATTTTGAAAGTCATAATGTCAGTAAGTCTTTTAGTTATCTTAATTCATTTAGACAATGCTTTAGATCACAAATCTTATTTTTGCATTACTAAGTAATACAAACACTTTATTTTAATTAATACAATGTTTTACTTAAAGTCTCTTTAAAATTGTAATGTTTTCTACAAGTATCTTAAACATTTCTCGCTATATTTCAAACCTTTCTCTCATCCTTCTCATTTAGTATCTGAAAATGTTGAAAGTTTTGTTGAATTAGTTTGGGACTACTAATTAACTTAGTTTTTGCTCTCTCCGTTATAAAGTAGGAGACAGAAATGTTCGTCGGTAACAGATTCGTACCTTGCCAGAGTCTTAAACTGTTGTGAGTGGGCAGGTCTCTAAACTCTAAAGTTACTCTCTGAAACTTGGTTCTACTTACTTAGCCTGGTGAACTTCCTTACCTCCCTTGAGAACAAAGCAACTCTGGAGTATTCAAGTATCTCTTAACAAAACAAAACTGTTAACTTTTTAATAAATTGTACAGTTGTTGTCCAAAAGTTATTGTTGTATATTTTTATATTTGTACAAAAAAACTGTAAGGATGTGAAACTAGTCAAAACTTCTAAATAAATTTTAAAAATAGAATTATTCTTTATTCGTTCTTGATATTTGAACCTTTAATAGTTTTTATTTTACACCACCCATCTTCATCCTTTATTTTAAAATCTATATTTCTATCAAATTCCAGCCTCGTCCTCCATCCTCCACATCGCGTTGCCATAAGCGGCAAAGACCAAGAGACATGCTAGTAATAGGACTGTTAAATAAGTCAGTCAATTAATTTATTTTATTTTATACTAGCTGGATACCCATACTTCGCTGCGGAGTGAGTTATTTTTATTTGATGGGTTTATAAACCTACCATCAAGAAACTTTTAAATGATTTTCCTAATCGAGAATATTTAGATTCTACCCCTCCTCTTATTTCTATACCTCCTCCCTATTGATAATATAATTTTCAAATATATATTAAATTACTAATAATTTCCGTCTACTGATGAAGGATACATCCCTGATGAAGGAAATGCAGCGGTATTTTCCTTCTGCATCCCCCCCCCCACCTCCCCCGTGTATTTTCACATCCCTGAGTTGAAATTGTAATCATCTTTGTATTAACATTGTATTAAACATATTATACTGTCGGACCTCCATACAACGAACTTCTATGCAACTAAAATCTCTATACAACAATTTTTTTTATGTCCCACAATTTTTTATTGTAAAAGAAAGTCTATGTATCGAAATCTCTCTGCAATTTTTCTCAAATTCATTTACCATAAAAAGTAAAATTAGAATTTTGAAATCTATTTAGAAGCCCCTTTCTCCGCCCCATATAAATCTAGCCAAAAGTTGCATTGCCTATAACAGCCGCAGAATTGAGCTTAACATTGTATCAAAAACCAACAAATATGTTCAGCCGTTTGGACGTAATTGACGCACGCAGACAAACAGACACAAATTTTTTTTATGACAGCGATTGAACACTTCTTCCTACAGAAATTTCCACAGAACATAAAATATTATCAGTAGATTCTTTTGCAATTTTGGATAAATATATTTTTTATAAAAAGTAAAATTAGAATTTTGAAATCTATTTAGAAGCCCCATTCTCCACCCAATATAAAGCTAGCAAATAGTTTTATAGCCTATAACACCCGCAGAATAGAGCTTAACGTTGTACCCAAAAAACAATAAAATCTGTTTGGACGTGACTGACGCACAGACAAACAGAAAAATTAATCTAAATATTTTTGACAGTTCTTCCTACAGAAATTTCCACAGGACATAAAATATTGTCTGTAGCTTCTTCTGCAATTTTTCTTAAATACATTTTTTTTATGAAAAGTAAAATTAGAATTTTTTAAACTATTTAGAATCCTTATTTTCATATTTCATCTACTGTTTTTTACACCAGTACTGTCCAGTGCGCTTTACTGGACAGAAATCTTACATCTAAGGAGACTTTCACACTGCGCGCGAGACCGAGCCGATCGTCCGATTATCTACTAAATATAGAACATGTCGAGATGAATTAGTCTGTGTCGTTCAGGCTTGCCGACAAACTGACAAATGACAAGACTATAATTCATTAAGTAAAATGTTCTTGTTCATGTTATCCGTTGTCATATGATGAGTCAATTATTACTGACGTGACATCTCTATTTATTACACGAAGTGCCTTCGTGCTAAATATAATTATTACGGAAATATAATTTTAGATTTGAATTACAAATGTTTAATCATTTAAACGTTTTAAGACTGTTATGTTGAAATACCTCAATGTATTCCAATGCCAGTTTTGTTGACCCTTTTGATGAAATAAGTTCTGATAGTTCGAGTTTTAACACTTTTATACACTCTATTCAAAGTTGTAATTTAAAAGCTAATTTTTATAATCTTTGTTTATTATGTTAATATTTGTTTTAAATGTTTATTAAATTAGTATAATTAAATTTTGTTCTTTGGTGAACAAGCCTTTATATATCATTTAATTTATTCTGCAGTTTTATACCTTATAATATTTCTTTACACTATTTATTTTGAATTTTGTAAAATTGTCTTTTAACCTTTTATATGGCTGTTCAGGGCGTTCGCTTGTTTTATCCCCAGCTCTTACTTATACTGTAGCATTTTTATTTTTATCGTTCTTTAATTTAATCGGGTAGCAGTCACTGGAGTGTCATGACTAATTTTCTAGGTGTTTGCAGTACCTCATCCTCGTCGCTCTACCTGATCGCTATAGGAACTAAAAGATTTTTTTTCTAGAGGAGCTATTTTTCCCCCCTGGCTACGTTAATGGCGGTGATCCTTCCTCTTGCATTCTTGAGAAGAACTATATTTTCACAGTGATGTAATCAAAATCTACTATTTACTGTCCAGAACAACCAGTTGTATACAGGGTGGTGGCGCAGCGCGGATGACCAAATTTTAAATGGTCACCTTGTGCTTAATACTAGAGGTAAGAGATTGATATAAAGCAAATTTTCAAGCAGAAATGTGGAAGTTTACTGGAAATAATTTTTAAGTGTGGAGTGGAGGATAATGTTCGATAAATGACGCCTTGACGATTTACACATTCTTAGAGGCCCTCGGCGAAGTTGCGCATCACATTCTCTAACATCTCGTCAGGGAATCCGATTTTTCATCCCCTATTCATAGGATAACGAAATGGATTTCCACATATGGTTCCAACAAGATGGAGCGACTGCACACACAAGTGGATCGCGTGCGTTAGATTTTTCTCTGTCGTGTGAATAATGTGAATGTGGAAATCGACCAGGACGTCATTTATCGTATATTATCTTCCACACTTAAAAATTTGACTTATGTCCAGTAAACTTCCACATTTTTGCTTGAAAATTTGCTTAATTCAATCTCCTGTCACATAAGTAACAATTTAAAATGTGGTCATCCACGCTGCGCCACTCTGTATTTTATTAGAATTTGAGTTCTCATTTTTGACCTCGAAAACAATTAGAGCAAAGGTAATTATCAAAAAGCCTCATTTTATTAAATTAAGAGCTTGTAAACTGGCTAAACTTGAATGAAAACAATATTAGTTCACTGTTTGATTTATTAATTTATTCATTAATAAAGAAATAAAATACATATTAGTATAATGCAGTCGTCTTAAGACACAATTAGGACATGGACATTAGTTTATACAGTGTAGGCGTCTTTATTTTACCTTCTACTTGTCATTTTTATTAACTGAGAAAAAGTTGACTGAATCAGTTAATTATTTACGACTGATAAATAATTAGTAATTAGCATGTGTAATTATGTGTGTACATATATTGTTTCGAGCATCAGCATAGCTAAGCCAAGTATAAAACGTATTCATCAACTTTAAATAAACTTCGAAGTAATTTTACATAAAAACTATGATCAGCTAACATATGTGTATATAAATTGTTATTATGTTGTATAAGAAAAGAGGAATAAACTGTCGACAATTTTATTATTTATCACATCTTTATAATAATTTGTAATACATAGTTATATATTATACTCCTTTTTATTCGATTTTTATCTAATTTTACAGTCAAAAATATGAATGAATAAATTGTTCATGTTTTTATTTTAACTGTACATGTTTTTTTGAACTTGCCGCAATAAATTACTACACAAAACTGAGGAAATGGATTATCTCTTGAATTCCTTTCATTTAAAAAAACTTTGTCTTTTTATTACCTATCTCGGTTCTGTCCATTAATTATTTTCTCTGGCAATTGTTTTTTTGTTTGCATCGTAAGTTTCGTATACTACTTGTATACTCAAGGTTAAATTTCAAGGCTTTCTGACACACCCCAAACTGTCAGCGTAAATTTACGATTAATGAAACGACTTTTCATATTATTCTCCCCTCCCCCCTTTAAAAAAAATAAAAAAATAAATAAAAATAACTCATTTTAATTCTTTGATGCCGGTTTTATTTTTATATTCTGATGTAGATGTCAACTAAAGTTTTATTAAGCATTTTAATGTATTTATTGAATACTTTTAAAGTTCATTTCTGTTTTTTTTATGTATTATGGGTTTTAGAAATGGAAATTTTATTTAAAGAAACAGAAATGCAATTAGAAATTATATTGCTGTCAAACTTGCATTACGAGAATCCTTGTGATAATTTTTTATGTAATATATCAAGATCCTAAAGGTTATTTTTTACCTTTTATTTATTTATTTTTATTTTTTGTATAAATTAAATTTTTAACTTAATTATCATAAGCAAATATAGGGCAAATATATAAATATTGTTTTCAGTAAGAAATATATGAGTTGTTTTCAGTAAGAAATAACTTCCTTATTTAGTTATGTGATAAATGATAAACAAAAAGCTACAAAACACTTAAAGAGATTAATTGATTTGTACTTCATTATGTATATATATATTATACACAAGGAATAATTGTTTAGCTATAATTATATCTACACTAATAGGATAATTGGTATTTGTGGTTAATGAGGTTTACAGATACAAATAAATGGTATCTTTAAAGCATATTAGCTACTGACCGCAAAGCTTTGAAGGTTCGTTGTAAGTTTTCGACACCTGTCAGTAGAAGAGGAAACAACCAAGTAAGTAAAACATATAAGTCTAATTTAAGTGAGCCATACTAATTCTCTTAATTACTTGTTTCCAAGTAATGATCACAACAATCAATGTGTTGAGTGACTTATAATACCGACTTAAAAATCTGTCTCCGAAGAAATGTTATTGTGTCAATCGATACATTAAAAAGACATAACTATGTATTAACTAAATTGTTAGTTTTATTGCCTTTTACAATAAATTAAATTTACCAATTGTGTTCTTTTAGTATATAAAAAGGGTCCAAAAGCAATTAAACAAATCGGACGTGTTGGTTAACTAGCATAATCTGCTCATCCATTTTAAAACAATAAAATTTAAGTCCATTTTAATCTTAAAAATCACTATCTAGTGAAATTTCAAGATTTTGAAATTTTTCTTAGCTATAACTTTTGAACCATTTATGTATAATGTCGTTAAACAAATGTTTTTAAATACATTTGTGTCGGTCAAACGCAATGCATCAACTTTGAAGTTTCTAGCTCAAATTTTTTAGCTTTTGTGGTGGCGAGATTTTTTTATTGCAAAATATGGGACTTATAAAAATGTTTGACAAATATAGGCTGTTTTTTTTTTAACAAATCAACCATTTTTGAAAAAAAAAAATAATAATAATGATAATAATAATTAGGGAGGGCATGAATAAGGACATGTAGCGCAAAGATGAATTGGTTCAAAAGTAAACCAAATATATATTTGTAGTCTGGACGTCCTCCCCTTCATTTAACCCTCACATAAAAGATAATTTTTGGGGGCTTCCATATAATTTTCATCTGTTTTGGTTATTGTTATTTATTATACACATAACAGAACATAATCTTGAAAGAGGTGTTGTTCAATAACCAAACAACGTCTTCACATAAAAAAAAAAAAAAAAAATGGTGATAAACTATTGACCGGTTTCAGCTGTTCTAAGTTTATTTTGTTGTTTGTTTATTTGTTTTGTTTGTTTATTGAACTACGCCTCTTTCATGATAAGTCACTATCACGCACATTGGACAAATACGCACAGCCGCGAGGATCTTATCACACATAATAACATAACTAGTAAATTTCAAATTGCAAATTGTTGTGTTAGGCGATTTCGGAGGTCAGGTGTGTTAACGTCATACAAACAAATGGACAGATTTACAAACGTAGGAAATTATTTGGGTCCTTTTTTTTACTACGGACCATATAAATATAAAACACATTATAAATGTAACTAACTAAATGCCGTTTTGATAAATTCTTCTGGAGGAAATAAATTTGAATATAAAAGACATACATTGATAAAATAAGAGCATTCATTGTGAATGAATTGTTAGTGTTTTCATTTAGACGGAAACGAATTTAAAGACCTCAAAGTATGTAGCAGGCTTAACTTAGTGGCAATGTGACGCCAATATACAGTGTGCAGCTCTACTCTATAGCTGAATTAATAGCCTGTTATTGGAGAAACCTTAGCAATTTCTTTTCACCTCTCACCCAGACCTCCTCTAGATTATAATAAATCACTCTTGAAACCTACTAGGACTAGGAAAGAAGACTAAGGAAGTACTCGAGAAAATGAGGATAAATAAAAATAAAGAGAAAGACGATTGAGAATAAATTGTTATTTATCGTTTTTAAAGGAGAATGTAAAATTACTTGTTGATTTTCCTGCCTTATCATAAATATAATTTTAATCATTGTTTAACTGTATAGCCGTGCTTTGCTATTTCTATTCTAAATTTGTTCTATTTCAGAACTCTTTATAGGGTAAAATATTATTTAGATGTATAAAAAAAAAAATGTTCTTTAAGGCTATTTTCCTTTTTAAAATGTTTAACTAGGTGTATAGAGTATAACTGCAATCATAGTTGCGATTCTTCTTAACAATTTACTGTACAGGTACTTTGTTCTCATCGGTTTGCTAATCTTTCAACTGTAACAACCAAAAGTTCAAAAATAGTTTTAAGTTTCATCAAATTTATGTCAGCTAGCTCAAAGTCAAATTCTTATAATTAAGTGTTATCTTATTTAAGTGTTAACCTTATAACTTTTTGCTGTTTACCCCTATAAAAACATTATCTGATATCTAATAAAACTACTTTTAAAATAAATAATATTCATACTTATTTGGACGAGAAATTTAAAACTGTTTGTATAATTATTATATTAAATAGTGTAATACTGTATATTCAAGAAGTTACTATACAATCTAAATATATATATATATATATATATATATATATATATATATA
>KZ651277.1:222849-252734 GCA_001010745.2 Gerris buenoi
GCCCCCCCAAAAAAAAGAAGTTAAATTGAATTATAAGTGTAAAATATAAGTTATTTCCAATAATATAAAGTTGTTTCCAAACTATGGTCATGTTATGACAGCCTATAGATTATTTTGAAGCGCGTATAAAACGTAGGCTATGAAGCTACCTTCACTGAGCTAAATTTTCAGCTCCTAGTTGTTGTCGAAGGATACTCCTAGCTGACAAAGAGCTACCAGATGATCTTAAGGGGCTAGTTCTTTAGAATACGAAGGTTGCAGTAGAACTTTCCATTTGAGCTCTTAAATGGCTAAAAGGCAGAAGAGTTGTTCTAAATAAGTATAATAGACCCGTTTTGCCGGTCGGATTGTTTTAGCTAGATTGCCTAATTTGGTCAGTGCATTTTCTGAATGAATGATAGTCAAATTAAAAAAAAACAATAATTAATAAAATATAGTGTGTTAATAGATCGACAAAAAAAGGTAATTAAATTTATGGTAATGTAAAGGCAATTAAATCAGCAATAACATGCGTGTTAATTCAAATAATAAAAGTGGAGATGAAGAATTGTTTGTGAGCAATCATCACGCCCCTATCTCCTCCAATTTAAACTCTGCCTCTTATCTGAGTTGAATAACTGTTGTATTTTTTACTAACCAGGGGTAAAAATATTTTTGTTTTCTCTACCTGAAAGTACTCTAATCCTCCTAGTAAGATTAGACATTGAAACTTATTCCACTTTTTACAATTTTACCTGATAATATTTTGTACCTTAGTAACGGTATTGCTTGTATATTGTATACTGTATTATCAGTAAGAACTTTAGAGGATTCCATTACTTTCTACTCTGCTACCTGTTAAGTACTAAAATACAAGTGTGTTTCTATTGTGTTTTATTCCATCAATTACATATTAGTTTTTGCTTTAAAATTATTAATTTATTATAGTTTTATTAATTTAATTTATGTGGTCAAATGTTTTCTAGTAGTTGTTGAGATAAGGATATATAACAGTAGATTCTGCCGGGAAATTGGTTGGATCTGCTGAAGGTAAATGAAGCTCAAAGAGCAAAATTAAGCAGTTTACCAATATTTCTCATTGAGTTTTATATTATCCTTGACTATTGATACTAAGGACTAAACTCCAAAACAGTGAATGATATTGTATAGTAGATTCTGCAGTGCCTAATCTGGTACATAGACCAACTCACAGTCTTTATTTGAAAGCAATAATGGCTGTCAAGTTAAACCTCTTAATTTGGAATCATTTTATTGAATATAATCCGTTAATTTATTTAGTTAAACAGGTGTGCGATGTCAAATGTCTATAAATAGGTACTGAACCTCAATATGTATAGGTTTAACCGGTTATGACGTGAAAGATTCGATACTGAAGAACAGCTGTTATTCCTTTAAAAGGATGTAAATTATGGTTTCAGTTGTCGGTACCAATTAATTTAGCATTATCTAATCATTACTTGTGAGTTAGAAGTCCTAATATAACCTGCTCAAACTAATCTTGGTTCATCTATTACTCTAGAACTCGGTGTCTCTTACCTGCGCAATTCGCTGTTATCTTCACAAACTGGTTGCATTCGGAATGATGTTAGAAGATGCAAATCCCTTGGTAATTGCAAGGTAAAGGATCTGGGGCGGCTTTCTCTCTTAGAGCTACCCAGCCTGACTTCATTTTAAATCTCCTTTCAGGCGACTTAAAGTCCCAAGTCCCTCTCACAGGTCTGACATCTCCTACATAGTCATTGGATACAATTAAATGAGAATCTTGGAAAACGATTAATCAATACGTACGTAATATTATTCGCCAATCAAAATAAACAGGTTCGTGGTTCGTATTAAATTAAAGGTATGTGAAGGCGTAAATGTGACACAAAATTAGTTTTTTCCCTCTGTGTTTAACATAACATTTTACTTGTATGATTGCGGATTGTGTATCTAATTTTCTGTGAATTCATACAACCTTTTGGTAACAGTAAATTTTAAATTCAGTTAGTTTTTGCTTCCCTTAAACATCATGATGCTTAAGCTTAACACTCCTGAAGATGCTTCCAGTTATGAAAGTGTTGCCTCGGGGTCCATTCACATGATTCGAGGTTTTCGTCGGAAGTTATATTTTTATTGAATCAAAGCTCTCCCTTAAAAATCTTGATTATTGCCCGTGATGTTTAATAAGGAAGGAGTATATTGCTTTTTTTTTTTTTTTTTTTTTTTTTTTTTCATAGTTAACTTGGCTGAGGAAGTTTTCTTTTGAAAAGTGTGTGTAGAGTGTAGAGAATATGGTAAGTTCTCTTGTGATATATGCCCCAGTAACAAAAAAACATAATAGTAGTTTCCCTACACCTATCCATTAATGTTTTACCAGTTTATAGCTTAATGTTAAACTTTAATTATAAAATGTATAGCAGTTTAATAATATATCTATAAATACTTAAATAGTCATCTTCAGTTCTCTAAAATTGCCAAAAATAGTCAATTAAATATTTGGCATAAATATTTGTGTTAACCGTGTAATAATCTAACAAATTATAATTATTGTTGTTGTATACAATGATTTTATTCATAAGTGTAAAGTTTATCTCTTAGTTCCATTGTAATGACATGATGTTAATGTCTCAACACCAATTTTAAATGATACAATCAGAATACTTAAATCTTTTCAATGTACCTACTGAATTAATTTAATTTTAAATTCTTTCAAAAAGACAGACTGCAAGTCTCTACTTAAATGAAAAAATCTCCTTGATCAAAAAAAAAAAAAAAAAATATAAAGTTTCAACAATGCTTGCAAATATTAGCAAGAGTTATTTTTTCCCTTGTTAAATTTTCTCAGAGACATCGTTTGCAGAAAAATACAACAAAAAGCTATTTAACCTTTAACTTCCTCAAGTACATTTATATTTCTTTGCCTAAGGCTTATAAGTACCTTTCCTAACCAGTGAATATGCTTTTTGATGATTACCATGAATTGCCATTAACCTTTTCTTGGTTGTCTGCTTGCTTCTATTCTAAAACATATTCCGTTTTTGTATCATTCGTGTATCTATGCAAACATAGTTATAATCCAAACATTTCATCATTTTCTTTATTTTCTCTATATTGTTATTAAGAATAGTCATAGCACATTTTTTTCTTTTCCTACCTAAAGGAAAGGTACTATTTCCTTCTAAAAAAATCCGAAACTGAGATTTCAGCTTCGGAATTATCCATTTTGAGTGTTTTTAAGACGAATCAAGTGGTTTTTAGCTGGATGTCTGTCTGAATTATTTGGTAAGTAAACGTCCCAAGACACCCCGCGTCCGATTTGTTATTTTGCTTTTCCTCACTGCCTATAGTAGGAAAAGTAGATATTGTTTTCACCAAAAAAAATTTTTTTTGGACCTCCTGAGTGGTTTTCAGCATGACATAAATATGTATGTGTGTTATCATCGTATCGCCCAAGGTATTTAACCTAGAGAGTTGAAACTTGGCAGAAAAATCAGTCCTTGTTTTCATCAGTTGTTTACATCTGTCAAAATACCGCCAAACTTCAAATAATTAAATAAAATATATGGGTATTAAAAATAAGTTTTTTTTTTTTAAGAAATCAGTTAGTTCAGAACGGTCACCCATCCAAGTACTGACCAGGTCCAATGCTGATGCTTCCTCCTGCTGCGAAGCAGCAGCGGAGGCCACTTTAGTGGCCTCTGAAGTGAGGAAAAGTTCCGAGGTACCCCGTACCCGATTTTTTATGTACTTATATTCCTTTTATAACCGACATTTTCTCTTACTAAAGGGAAAACTGATTCTCTTTCTTTGGATTTTATGGTAAATTTATTCTCGCCTCTCTATATTCTATTTTGTTACATATTCTGTAATTGTGAGTGGGTTTTCATTGTTAACATCCACTGACTTAATACTTTTATAATTTGTAATTAAACATTATATTATGCATTAGATTTATGTATTTCTAGTCTCGTTATTATACAGAGGTGCTTTGTCTCCTCGGATTCAACAGCTGTTGTTTTTCGTTTCGCTTCCACAGCTTGTGTTCGAATCGTTTTTATGCGTAATCTATTCCTTAGTTTTACATTCATCTTATCGGCATACGTTTCTGAAGTAGTCGGTTATTGCGTTATATCTCTTCCATCAAGGGTTTTTTGAGATATGAGATTAACTTGTCTGACTTGTTGTGCTTTTTATTATATGGTTGTTCAATCTTTATGTTTATCTTAAAACTTTTTACTTATTTCAATGATCAATCTGATACTCAAGTTCAAGGAATTACTGCTTCAATACGCTTTAAACTAAAGAACATATGAAATGTCTCCGAGTTGTCAATCGTCAAAGTGGATTTAGCAGCTGATCGTCTTGTCGTGTGCAAGGTGCCTGAGGGAAAGGGTCCCTACCGGTTGGGGCAGGGTGAGGGGTACCCAAGTCCCGGTACCCCAAGCCAGTCTTGCAGCGAGCCTCGGCCCGCTAGGTATGTCGGTACGCCCTCTGTGAGGCCGCTCCCTCGCACGTCGCTCCGGCTACCTTCTTAGACCCTGTCGTCCGCATTCCACCATACTATGAAGGGCTCCACTCTGCAGCAGTAAGTTTTTACTAGACCTTCCCTTAACGTCTTGGTTCTGTAAAATAACTAGAGTCGAATTATTATCCTTTTTTCAAGTGTCAGCATCCGGCGCTGCTCCATATAAATCTCGTCTACTTTCATCCATCGTCTTACATCCAATCTTTTATTACGTTTTGCCAAAGTTGACCGGTTACTTTCTAAATAATTCATTTTTTATCGCTCCTTTTTTATTTGTTAAGACCTCTAAACGACTTTAACGTTAGTAGTTGTTGATTTGAGTAAACTCTTAATAAACATTTCACCGCTGCTAATTTGTAAAAGTAAATTAACTGACATTCATTGAATACAAAATAAAGAGTTCTCGGTGAAAACGGAAAATTCTAACACAAACTTAATTCTTTTTCAAATCTATTATAACTCAACTGAAGTTGCTTTTAATTTCCTTGAATTACTTTCAAGTAAATTAAGCTCCTAGGAAGTCTGGAATATTTTCTTTTGACTTGAACCTGTTTGGCTTGATTTCAAACCTTCCGTTATTCACATATCTTATTACTGCTTAAAAGTGAGCTAGGCACTTAATTCTCCGTAAAATATCTAACGCCAGTTTAACTTTGTTACTAGTTTCTGCGGGACATTGCCATTATTTCAAATATCTTAGGATCTTTACAATTAAAAAATGTCTGAACAAATATACAAAAATGTTCTTACTAAAATGAAACTGTTCTTAAAAGACAAACCAATTGTATATAAATACCTAAATTGGATGCTACTCATTGTATATTGTTATATTATATGCTAAAATCAATTTTTTAAGCCGATTGGAGAACGAAGTAGTCTCATTATAATAAATGAGACGAGATAAAATTATTGATAAATAAAGAACCCGGTTCTGAAGAAATATAATTCCATAATAATTAATATCTTGGTCGTACGAAACGGATAAAACCAATTCTATATACTTCGTGGGCTGATTTTAATTACATAACTTTCTAATTACGCGCACCAAGTAATATTATCGTTTATTTTTAAGTCTTTTTTAATAGTTCCAGTCACAAAGAGTATTCAAGTTCTTTGCGCTTGATACGATTACTTTTTAAAAATCAAAACGTAAGTTCTTAGATTACATCTTTTACGAGAACATCTAATAAGACAAGTTTGACTCTAGTTCTCAGTACTGTACGTTAATAGTATATTGAACAGCAAAAGACATTCTTGGCAAACTCAGTCTTCCTAGTTATTCAGTTATCCGCTTCCTGGTAAATTGTCGACTAGCTATAAAATGTTAAGTATCTTTACATTCATATATAGTATTATAGCATTCATTTAAATATATAGGAAACAATTTGTTTACATTATTTAATTTTAATATATCATTAATAGAGATAATAAGTTAAGCAACGTTGCTGGACAAAGAACTTATTTTTTCCTCTGCATTATTAGTTTTCTTGTTACTCGTAAAACAGTCCAAATGCGGCTTAAATTTGATATAATCTCATCAAATATTAATTTGTTAAAAGCACTCCACACCCTTGACTTGTAGCTGTCAAGGGGTCGTTTGTTTGTTTCACTGATTTCAAAACCAAGTTTCAATGTTTCAGCTAATTAACTCTTAATACTCAGACTAAAATTTTGAATGATTGAACTCATAACTTTCGTTAACTATTTTATTTTATGTAATAAATAAAAGTAAATAAACTTCCTAAAGATCCGACTCCAAGATACGATTTTTTTTGGAGTTTCTTTGTTTTTTTTATTAACTAAAGAAAATAAAATAATTGTACATAATATTAATATTATAAACATTGAGTCACATCTAGTACTAACTTTCCCTATCCTATTTACATAAAAAAGTATCCTAAATACAAACGTTTAAAACCCAAATTAAATATTAAATATAAGCTCTTATTGGTATTGAAACACTTTTGCGGTCAGTTGGCATCCATTAGACTTAGATTTAATAGACCCAATAATATGCATTGGATATATTATTTGATGCAACTAATCAAGTTTATACAGTCTTCATAACAACATTAAGTTGGTAAATTCAAATAGCTTATCCCTATAAATTGTAGGTATATAAAATCCAAATGCTACTGACTGACTCTTCACCATATCTCAGAAACCACTGGTCCTGTGACCATGATATTTTGTAGGTAGGTTCCTCTTATCCCATAGGTGTTTACTAAGAAATATTTTTGATCCGCCATATTAATTCAAGATGGTGGCTATTTATATGGAAAATACAATAACATAAAAACTTTTGTAAAAGGGTTTTACAATCAGCCTTTTTGATCCTGGTGGTCATATAGGTTCCAACAAGTTCTTGGAAGGCATCTGTCTTCAGGATATGTCTGAAATTAAAATTAACTGTCAACAGGATGCCCTATTGTTTTTTTGTTTTTTTTTTAAATCAATTAACATGACATAAAAGTAAATATTAAATTAAATGTGTGAACAATCCTGCATACTTAAAAAACCACTGATGGTGAATTTTGGATCAAAATCTTTTCTCTTATCTAAAAATGGATAACCCAATTTATTTTTTAATTAGATATAAATCAGGCTCTTACAATTATAAAAATAATTATTTTTAAGACTTAAATATTCGAAATAAATGAAGTCATGTAAATTATAGTTTTTGTATATTCTTGCCTGTATTTGACCACGCTATATGATATTATCTTGTTGATCATCTTTCCCACAAAAAAGCATTGATCATTTTTTCATTTAATTTCTTATTATCAGTTATCAGACTTCAGTGTTTCTTTGAAACTTAGGACTATCTTCATACATTGAATGTGTACCACTGATATCATTTCTATTTTTTTTTCAATTAAATTTGCAAGGAATTTGATTTTTCTTTAAATTTAATTTTAATATAAAGTCTCTGTAATTGTTTATTTCAAGTGAATCCTCAATGTAGATTAATAAATAATCTACGAAGAAGTTAAGATCGTTAAACTTTGAACCTGTTATGTTTTATAAGCAATCCTACTGAGAAGAATAGGAGCTGATATTTAAAGAGTTCAATGTTAACTTAATTTCACTTTAGCTTCTGAGAAGAAAGACGTCTTTTGTAAACGTATTAATTGGCCTAACATATATTTGCAACCTAACTGTTTTAGAAAGTAAGTATAGCACATGAAAAATTTTAGTGATAAATATTTTTTCCCGCGTTCTCCAACGATTTGGCATAGAATAATCTAAAGTTTAATACACTCATGAGTTTTAATGTCATTTCTATGCTTAGTTGATTGGGCATTAAATTTTACTATTTACGGCACAATTACCTAGTCTTTCCTACTAGTAGGTATATAGTCTGCATCTAAATCTTTATTTAGAGTTGATAAATTATCAATCGTGAATAGTATCTCTAAAAATGAGATTTCATCAAATGGACTGATTTGTTTTCACTTTCAGATTATTATTATTATTTTATTATTTATTTATTTTTCATTTGTTCTATTGTTGATTAAATAATTGAATCTTTATCTTACATAACAACATTAATATTTTTTGACATTATAAATGAAATTTTACTAATAGGTACTCGTTATTTTTAAATTAAAACTGAGGGAAATGTTTGTTTAAAACTTTTACACACACCAAAAAAAAAAAAAAAAAAAAAAAAAAAATCGAATTGAAAATACAAAATTTGTTTAATTAATAATGTTCTTGCAACATGATACATTGATACGCATAGCGTGTGTAATTCCCATATTTTTTTACCAACTGTCGACTTTTAATGTCAATTAACCGGCTACCTAAAAGTTAGTAAAGCAAACATTGACTTTAAAATTCAATGCCTTTCAAGTGGTATCTTTTATACAAATGTATTAAATTATTGAAATTAACTTGATTTAACAATGTTACTAGGTCGTTTGACTGTTATATAATTAAAATATTAATATACAACTGTTTTCTACCAATTTTTGTGGAGTTTTTTTTTAGGACTCAGATGATCACTGAAATTTTAGCATGCAAAATATGCTTACTCATAAAAAAGATTTTATGAAGAGGAGAGAGGACTGGGAAGGTTTTAGGGATTTTGGTTCAAGAGGTTTATGGTGGTGTAGGATGCTTGAATTTGAACCATCCATTCAGGATGGTTCAAATACAATATAGAATATAACTATAATAAATTGGTTAATTTTTCTCTTTTATTTTTAATCGTCAAAAGTAATAAAGAACCAGAAAATCTCAAATAGAGACTATTTGATTGAAATTGGTTACTCAAGCCATAAAATATAACCTATAAAGTCAATTTTAAAAAGTTTTTTTTTGAAAAATCTAAACCATTTTCTGGTGGTGACACTTGAGTTAAAAGTTTTAGGTATGAATACATTCGAATCAAGAAGTCCTCCTTACTCCCCTCATTTTGTACTTGTTTTATTTTTACTTTATTGGTTATTATCGTTTACGTTTTAAGGTCCTCTGACTCCAAAAAAAAAATTTGGCTGTCGTCTATTTGGTATACATATTTAGGAAAATCATACATCATAGGTTAAATCATGAAATTAATTTTAGCTCCAAATTTGGGGCCGCTACCCTCCAAAAACTCTGAAAAAACGGTAAACGGTTGCGACGATTTTTAGGGTTTCGTTGGTAAAACCAAAAAAAAGAAAACCCTTACAGTTTCGTTCCTGTGTCTGTCTGTCACTCTGTACGGTTCCAATAACTTTTGAACCAAAAGAGATAAAAGCGTGAAACTTACCAGTATTAAAGATCGTTTTGACGCGCACACAGAAAATATAGAGAACTCAAAATAATCAGCTGTTCAAATTCAAAATGGCGGATAATTCACATCGCAAGAAAAAAAATTTGTTTTTTAAATTTTTAGTGGGGTATCAAATGAAAGGTATGGAAAGTAGATTACAAATATATATACCACTTGGGGGGAAGTGTTTAATTTTCGGCGCCATTTTGCCAAAAAACATCGACATTTTTCGTGTCCCCCCCCCCCTAAAACTGTACTTTCGCTATTACTAAAAATATAGAAAAATATGCAAAATGTGCGGTCTGCTGGGCCATAGAAAAAATAAGATTAGCAATTCGATNTGAAATTTTAATTATAAAATTACATGATTTAAGTGAGATCATTTAACACTTATGGATGCGTTTGTAGTTGGTTCATTTTTTTTTTACCATTATTATTGTATAAGGTTAGCGATAAAGGCAACCAAACAATATATTTTTATGTTTAGTGTGATTTTTAGGGTTTTATTGGTAAAAGCAAAAAATAAACCTTTATAGTTTCATTCCTGTTTATGCCTGTCAGTCTTTCCCTCTTTCAACATCAAAATTTTACATGTCCCCCTTCCTAAAACTATATTTCTACTGTTACTAAAATATAAAAAAAATATGCGGACTGCTGGACTGTAGAAAAAATAAGAATAGCGATTTGGCCTGATAACTGGAAATCCAAAATGGCAACTGATTCCTTTTACAGGGGAAAAGTATATCTTTTTTTAAATTTTGAGTGGGTATCAAATGAAAGTTAGTTAGGGGTAGATTTAAAAAATATATAACGCTTGTGGAAAGTGGTTAGTTTTTCATACCATTTTATTAAAAAACATCAACATTTTTCCTCCCCCCCCCCCTCTTCCCCCTTACTAATTTTGTTTTACAATACCAACGAAACCCTTTTTACGTGAGAATTCACGCCTTACCAATTTATTATTAAAAAAATTATACAATTTAGTCCCTTAAATTATGAATCAAACGATAACGCGGACGGAGAGAGTCCGGGTTCGATTCCCACGATGAGTTCTTTTTATGAAAATTTTTGATAAAATGTTCAATAATTATTCAATTTACCTACGAAAACTCTAAAACTAATATTTTGTTTATAAATTTAAAGTTATTTAAACAAAAAGTTGTTCTATACTTATAACAGTGATAATAGACATTTTTTATAGAAGTGGTCTAACAAATTTTATTTTAATAACTTAATAGATAGGTCAGAACTAAGGGACCTTGGCAGAATACTTTGGGCTTCGAAGATCGGTGCCAATGAACTCATTGAAAGGATAAATTTAAATTGTAATATTATAGCTGCTAAAGAATGATGGGTTTTTAAAATTTGACATTAATGATAGGTTAAACAAAATAAATATTGCATACAAACACCTACAATAGTTATGTGGTTGCACCTGAAGAATTAAAATAAATAATATTGCATAATAGATCTTTAATCCCGTATTTAGTTTAAATGAAGTAAGTGCAACATACCCTGATGTTTAATTTTATATGAATCCTATATTTTATTTATACAAACAAGACGGGATTTTTATCGGTTATTTGTAAAATCCCCTTACTTTCTCGACGTTCTATAATATATGTATATATATATTTTAAACTGGTTAGCTATAGTCAGTTATTGCTCTGACCGGTTTAGGAGTAGTTATTAAAATTCAAATCAAAATATGTTACCCGTCTGTTCGTATACTTTCGTATGTTATACATAATCATGACCTGGGTCACCAGGTAATTTATCAAGTTTGTTTAAAAGTTAAATAATCACAAGGCTTAAAGATTTACTAACAGGAAGGTAAATTTTATTTGAAATGCTATTTAAATTTTATGCAGTAATTGCATCAATTATTGTGGAACGGAAACTGAATAAATACTTTAATTTTTTCTTCTGTTGCAACATGGTACTAGACAGTTGGGTCAGCCGCTTTATTTCGATCATGAAATCTTTCACACTTTACTGCAAACCAATATAATTATATACTTATGATTATGATGATTATTATTATATAAATAAGTTAGAAGTTACACTTTCACGTCAAAAAAAGGATAATTCTTCTCGGATGTTGTTTATAGATCCCATATAATGCTTTATGGACGTTTGAACAAGTGTATACTTATTGTTAATTTTCATTTATTTTATTTCGAGCTAAACTTGGCACATAGACTCTCTATTAATACAATTTAATTAATTATCTTTTTACAAATGAATGGATTAATTAAATATTTAAAAAATAAGTAATAAAAATAACGTAAAAATTTAATTAATTAGTTAATTAATAGGTTGGTGTTTAAATCTTTGGAGGGCTAGTTAACTCTCTTCCAGTCATCCAATCGAGCTCAAACTTGGCACCTACACCTAGACTCTCTACCAATATAAAAACATTTAATAATTAATTATTAATTGAATTTTATTAATTAATTAAATTTAATTAATTATTTAAAATTGAAATGAATTAATACCAGTATTTCCCCTCACAACGAAAATGCAAAAATATAAAGGATTTACAATAAAAACTTGGTTTTTATGGGCTGGTATTATTACATTTCTTTTATTTAACTTGATTTGTCTCAAATATTCTAAACTAAATGTGACCTACTTCCCGACTATCTAAAAAGCTAAAATTTAAACAGATTATTTAATTCCGACGATAATACAGTAATTACTCATTAGTAAATTAATTAATTACCTTTTGATTAATTAATTTGTTGGTTTTTCTTTGTTATAAAATCTTGTAACCTAGATTTGACCCATTTCCCGAATACCTAGAAAGCTAACTTTTAAGCTAAACTTTTAAAACTATTCGGAAACTGGAAGGTTGTGTATTTCCGATGACAATACAATAATCAGCCATTAGTTTTACAAACTAATTTCCACATTTATATGGAGAAATTTTGTAAAATATGAATTAATTTTAAACCTATTTAAAAAAAAAAAAAAAAAAAAAAAAAAAAAAAAAAAAAAAAAAAAAAAAAANGTTTTTAAGAACGGGGATGAAAAGACCCACATAATTACCTATAAACTAGTCCTGAAAAGTTACTTTTCGTCTCTACTGGAGATAAACTCATTTAAGTATACGAAATAGGACTCGAGGAAACTAACTGGCAAAGTATTTTTTTATTATTATTAATGTAATTTTTTTTTTAAATTTAGGTCTGATAATTTTTTAAAAATTAACAAATAGTTAATTTTACTCACCTTGCATATTATTCCATTAACAAGCAATCAAGCAATTTATTCGTATTTCAATTTTCTCAAGATCTTTGTAGTAGCTGCGGAAAATGTTTACGGAGGATTGTGTTTTGAATCGCTGAATCTATTTTGTATGAAAGTGGTCCCACCCTTGTGGTGGACTCGAGTTAGACTCGTCCTCAGTGCACTCTGCTGAATGTCTGTTGAAACAATGGTCGTTCATCACAATCCACTCTGAAACTATAACTCACAGCTCTCTGTGTCCTAAATTCTCTTCCACTTCATAAATTCAAGTCTATAACAACAAGCGCTCATATCCTTCTCTATACGGCTTTACTTTTAACTAATATTTGTTACATTTTCGCTTTAGATACACTTTAGTTTATTTTTTTTTGTACACATACACCTAAATTAAAAAAAAAAAAAAAAACTTTTTAATCATTGCAATAAAAAAAAATCTGTAATCTTTTATACACATTTTGATAAATTCTTAAATATGTTTTTTGTTTATCCCCTCTTAAACTTTGTTGCAATAAGTGTATCTCACAAAATTATTATATCATTAGGAGTTTGTGAAATTCTTTCCTGACGCTAATTAATAAAACTATGAGTGTAAATTCTCTGAGAAGAATTTTGAGGAAGAATGAAGAAACGAAATAACTTTTATTTAAACTTGGGAAGGCATTTGTGAAATATCACACCTACAGTACATTTTCCCATCTTTATTTAACATGAAATATTACGCAATATACATTTTCATACTAAAAATATATGTTTAATTTTAAGAAGGACATTTTCTACAACTTTATTAAAAATATTTGGTTGTACAATTTTTATAGTTTATTATTCAAATACACATAATAATAATAATTTACGTATATATAATTTACATAAATTTAAAAATATATCTGGTTAGTTGATACGATATATTCACAATAATACTCGAAATGGGCTTATTTAAAAAAATATTTGCAAGTACTTACTTATGCTTAATAAATGTTTACCCCTTTTTTAACTTTTATAAAAGCTACACAATTTTTGTGTAGCACAGTGTGTTACACACAAATTGCATTGTGTGTATTTGTGTGTTACACAGTGTGCAAACACGGTATTACATTGCTAATATTGTAAAAGCTTTCTAAACTTTTGATAAGGTTAAAAACACCTAAAACCACATTTTGTTTACAACTATTTATCTTTTTGCACGATTACGTGACACACAAATATAAATCAAGAGTACCTCAGTTTAAACTTTATTAATGTTAAATGGCTTCTATATGTATTTAATAGGATTTGTTTGGGAGGAAGACAAGCGAAGGATTATAATATGTAATGTACTTATAAGAAGTTGTAAGGAAATATCATTGTCGAAGGTGGTGTTGGCATTTAAGATATGTATGGAATTTTAACTTACTGAACAAGGTTCCTACGCACTGAGTTGCATATAAAAGTGCTTTCAGCTCTAATGTAAACCATAATATGAAAAGTTCTTTCTTTCGATCATTGTTAAATTTCTAAGTAACTTCATCTTACAAACACTCCATTACACATAAATCCACTTCTTTATAATGTTAATTATAACCATGAAAAATTATAAAAGATTTTGTTTAATAAATAAATGCCACACATACTCATCAAACTTATCTTATGTAAAAAAATAAATAAATTAATAAAAATAATTAGTAGGAGCAAAACTATATCTATATAGTTGCCTATAGGTGCAATGCTCTTTAAAGATTATTCAAATTTAAAGTTATTAATAAAACTGGAAATGAAGGGATAAGACTTAACTTGTCATGTTCTGTAGTAGATATTTTAGTACTATACGAATTTGCCACATTAATTAAAAATCATCATCATAATGGTTTTATGTTAACATTTTTCCCGGTGATGTATTATATAAACTATTAATTTTATATTTTCTATAAATTATTCCATTAAAAACTATGACATTGAACATTTTATTATATGTATTTATGTATCCTTAATTTCTTAAAAAATTGTACTTAGTTGAAATAATGAATTTTTAAAATAATTTTCTAATATAATATTGATAAAAATCTTGAATTCTTTACTACATTCATTGAATTAAAATGAAATATTGGATGGAGTATTGTTAGATCTAGGTAGAGAAGAGGGGATAGCTGGAGAAAGGAAAGGCTGGAGCCGGTTCTCTTGCATTGTGCTAAGACTTGATGTGCTTATGAGCTGCTTAGTTCAGGGTCAAGACCGATATCACCCCTAGGCAGCCTTACTCAATAATTATTCATCCTCGCACAACTAACAACTACTTGATCCTGCCAAGTTGATGTCTTAGGAATTTAATCCTAAGACATATGTCTTATTTTATGTTTATAGTATACGAAATATTATAACATTCAATATTTCCTTCCTAGTTAGATACAAAAAATGGCGTGAGACTTTCACGCATTAGAAGTGAAACTTAAGTTCAAGAAACAGCTTTTATGCAATGCTCTCTTTGCATTGATTGACGATTATATTATTTCAAGAAATGGTTATGTGAAATTTAATTAAAAAATTAAATATTTCCATGTTTTAGCGAATAATGAAGAGAAAATGTGAAAACAACATTTATAATAAATCATATTATTATAATGTATAAAATATTACGATTATATACCAATTCTGATTATTAAAAAATCATCTTTCTGCGTGGTGCAATGATTAGCACTAATGCCTGCTGAATCAGAGTATGGTGGATCGAGACTCGTGCAAGTTAAAGATTTTTTACAAGTAAATCAACGTGAAACTCTAAATTTAAATTGTCAACGAAAGAATAATTTTTCCAGTTTAAAACCACGATCAAGGCTAAGGTATAATAATGGTACAGAATATGGTACATTATATACGTTCTAAGTGTGTTTTTTTTTTTTTTTTTTACTTATAATTATTCTTCCATTTGTTGGATTTTTAAGAATTGTGAGAAAACTATCAGACCCACATTCAACTATTCAGACATTTTTCTGTGATGAAATTAAAGCTTATTACATTTGCTACAACATCTCTCCTTTCGGTTTACCCGTAAAATGAGTATTTTCCTCGATGTCGGGGTCTAAAGTTGACCCAATCTTAAAATTTAATTTTTTTGTAAAAAATTGCTCACTTTTGGAGGGCTGTATCTTGGTAACTTTTGGACCTACAGAAATGATTCTAGCCTCAACTTGAAGCAAATATAACCTACTTTAAATACATGTATGTTTTACGTATATAACATCATGTTTCCTTACAAAACTCATAGTTAAGGATATATAGTGAGAAAACTGCAAAAAGTTCGAAGGTCTTTTGAACTGAAAAATTGGATATAGACTACTGGTAGTGCTCCTAACCTAACAACATATTAAAAAAAATCAGAACTAACCGTTAGTTTGCGATTTTTATGTTCTATATGACTGGCCTATTAATTTAATAAATAAAAGCACAATTTAAATATTAGGTAAATCAAGTTGATTTTAGTTTGTCACTTGATTGGTGACCACTTTTATTTGGAGCAATATTTCAATAACTAACATCAACTTGATTTTCGTTCTACTCACTAATTTTGCAATGAGATCATAAAAATCACATTATCTACCATAAAGGGTGAGACATGGCTGCTCTCCACCGGTTTGTATTTTTTCAAATGCCCATTGCCAGGCTATATCCCGTTAACGAACTTAGCCAACCACATATTCAAAAAAAATCTAGCTTGATATTAATCAGACATTTTTTGCTCGCTATATCCTGGACTAATTAATATTCAAGGTTGGGGAATCAAATATGTTTAACAGAAACAGAAGCCATTAACCTGTGGGTTAAATATTTGTGTTGTTGGTCCTAAATGAGATCTTAAACTGGTTCAAAACAATCGTTAATTGGTTAATTTATTCTTCCCCCCATTCCTAACAAATGATAAAAATTCTAAATTTATAGCGTTGATTTTTTTCTATACTCTTGATTACTATTACTATTATAAAACTAATAAGCTCAAGTTACTAATTATTATTTCCCTCTGTGTTAATTGTTAATATTATTGGCTGAATGTTATTATTATTGTATGTATAATTATAATTATCTTAATGTCAGGTTCACCATAATTTCTGATTTTACAACTGGCTTCAACTTGCTACCGGCAAAACTACTCACCTACGTATTAAAAAAAGTTTTCTTAACCTCGACTAGACTTTTGTTTGGATAACTTTGAAATTAGACAGAAATAAAAATTAAAAATTTAATTTAATTTTTATAGCTCCTTAGAAAGAACAGTAGTTACCTAATTCTAAGCGAATAGTACAGCTTATTTAGTCCAGTCAATGAAGAGAAAAATAAGGCGAAACCTCATAATTTTAAAGTACAGCACCAATTTTCATGAAAATTTGTATGAAGGTTCTATTGACCCTCTAATTCAAAGTTGACCCTATGCCGGGGGTTGCTTTTACGTAGGGGGTGAACCCCCCCCCCTTTTTGAGGTAAAAAATTTTTCATTAAAAATAAGTCCGGAAATGGATAGATTGACTAATTCTAAGCAATTTTTGTTCTATAAAGTTTTTTCTGAAATTTGATACTTTTCGACTTATTCGCGATTGAAAGTGTCCATTTTTCAGTCGAAAAAAACACGTTTTCAGACGGTTTTTCGCAAATAGCTCAAAAAGTATGCATTTTATCAAAAAAAATATTCTTATGAAAAATGTAGCTTATAAAAAAACAAATAAGATGGTGTATTTATGAAGTCTTTAGGCCCAATAGATACGAAGTAATAGCTTGTCGAATGTTGACACTTATTCGCATTAGGAGAAAATTAAAAGTTTTAACGCGGAATAACAAAAAAACTATGCATTTTATGGGGAAATTACTTCATACCTTTTTTAAAGTACTTGAAATAACCTTTATTTTCGTTTTTTTTAAAAGACCCTAGCATCAAATCTAAGCGAGTTATGAGGAAAATAAAATGGTTTTCTTTTCGTTTTTCAAGAAAAAAAAATGAAAATCACCCCCTAATAACCACCCCTATTAAAAATAATCGTTACCACTTTGCAATTTACTTGGTTTGTATACTTGCAACATGTTCAAGAAGTTTCACCGGTTTAAATTGCTTAGTTTTAGAAAATTTCAGCTTTCAGTGAAACGTGAATTTTTGCAATTTTGAAAAAAATTGCATTTTTTTAAAAATAATTCAAAAACTATTAATGATATGCAAAAAATTTTAAATACAAAAATGTAGACTATGCTTTTCTAAACATTTTGCTTCTTTTTTTTTTTTTTAGCATAAAAATTGAGTTAGATATAGTCATTTAAATCTCGCTGAGTTTGTAAAAAGAAGCTTTTTTCACCCCTTTTAAGTCACACCCTTTCAAAAATAAGGGTTGAAAAAAAGTAATTTTTGCATGGTCGTTTAGCCCTTCAAAAATCCTTCAAAATCATTTTTTGAACAACGAGGTAGCTCAAAAACTAAGCGAATTATGAATAAAAAACTGATCATTGTACACTTGCAGGTATCTGAAAACGTGTTTTTTTCGACTGAAAAATGGACACTTTCAATCGCGAATAAGTCGAAAAGTATCAAATTTCAGAAAAAACTTTATAGAACAAAAATTGCTTAGAATTAGTCAATCTATCCATTTCCGGACTTATTTTTAATGAAAAATTTTTTACCTCAAAAAGGGGGGGGGTTCACCCCCTACGTAAAAGCAACCCCCGGCATAGGGTCAACTTTGAATTAGAGGGTCAATAGAACCTTCATACAAATTTTCATGAAAATTGGTGCTGTACTTTAAAATTATGAGGTTTCGCCTTTCATTGACTGGACTAATTGTCTATTTTCTTTTTCCGATACTTTTTACACTGAATGCCATTACAACATTCTCTTAACACATTTTTTCTCCAACTCTGTTCGCTCTTTTAT
This sequence comes from Gerris buenoi, assembly GCA_001010745.2. NCBI lineage: Eukaryota > Metazoa > Arthropoda > Insecta > Hemiptera > Gerridae > Gerris > Gerris buenoi. The sequence continues at coordinate 241,243 of KZ651277.1, forward strand.
TTGTGAACAACTCAAACATTTTTTTTAAATTTTATTTTATCCAAGTTTCATATAGGTAGTTTTTAGAGTAAACTTTCTTGTTGGAAGAGCGTTTATTATTAAGCCATAATAATTATCTGAGTTCTTTTATAACGTTGTCCAGCTTTTCTATTTAAACTTCTCCTCTTTCATCAACTACTTTATAAAATATCTTGTCTTTTCTTTTGTATTTCTTTCACTTACTAGATAATTCTCTGTCTCGGGTATAAAAGTGAGCTGAACTCTGAGGCTGAATTGAAGGATTGTAGCCTACTTTTAAACTACTTTTATGCTCTTATAACATAAATGTAATTTTTTGTCATATTTATTATACATATTACCCATATATAAAATTTAAAGAATTCAGAATGTTTTAGGCTACTATGTTCTGAGAGGGAAGTAGCCACCTTAAATAATGAATTTAATTTTTAGGGAAGACACATGTTATATTATAATAATATTTTCATTTTTAGTACACTGTGAAAAACACAACAGTACACTTTGTAAGACCGATATATTGTCGAAACCTGACTTAAAATGTATGGTCATTTTGAAAATAATGATTTTAATTTCCATTCTTTATTTTAAGATCATAGTGAAAATAATGATTTTGATTTCCAATATCCGTATAAACCCAATAGTTAAACAATCTAATATACGTATGTATACGTTACAAAATTTCCAATACCTTACTTCATTTTATATTAAACACACGTATATAAGAGAACTTCTCAAAGGAGAATTTTATTTTATTTTGTATTGCAGTAATGACGATGTTCTACCATTTTGGATAGACATTTCTTTTATTTGGCCACAAATTGAGTTTTTCAAGACCACGCTACAACTTAAGATGTTGGAGACTTGAAAATGGTTTTACAAAAAAAAAAAAAAAAAAAAAAAAAAAAATCAATTTTCAAGGGTTTGTCGCTATAAGTCTTGGGCAAATACGAAGCAGAGTTCTATGTTCCTGACACAAAGCTTCTTAAGGAGGTCAATACTTATAATACTTTAGTCCTGACCCTAGGGTCCTACGCTCTTATCAATCTAAAAGTAACTGGAGGAAAACTGTCCAGATCCTTGTGAAACTAATTTTCTTTTGGCCCGACTGCGGTTACTGAAACTTGGATTAAATTGAGTTCTCAAACACTCAGTCGTCAGTTTATTTTCGGCTCTTTTCAAACCCTATTTCTCTTCTCTTTGTTGACGTAAGTTATGTTTCTTTCTTTCCTCATTTTTAACAAAAACATAATTTTAATATTACATCACTATGGGATTACTATAGGGTAGTGTGTAAGAATAATCCTATGCTATTGCGGGGTGAATTAATTCTTTATTTAGACAAAGGAGAACTCAGTGTTTATATAGTACCTTGTGTAACCTTCTCTCTGTTTAACTCGTATTTGATGTCGGAAAAAGAGATAAATATATTTTAGTTTCAGTATTATTATCCCCAACAAATACACCTTGATTCTTCTACTAGAAGATAATTCCTTTTTACCAAAATGCCTTCTCCCAAATACCTCTTCCTCCATCCTTCCCACACTCGTAACTTCATATAAAAATAAACCTAGCCTGACTTGTAAAAATTATCACTACTCGATGATGTCTGTGTGTAGTCGAAACCGTTCTGTATTTTATTTATGGTGTGACAATGTATTGATTAAATGAACTCGTAATAATGTTTGTTTTAATGAATACCTAAAAAAAAAAAAAAAAAAAAAAAATGGGTTCATATTTCTTCGCTTGTTAAAAGCATTACAAAAGCATTTAAAAGGATATACCTAAAACAAATTTTTCTGGAGTAAATAAAAACATAAATACTGCGAGTTCAGTAAATATTTCTGCCTGTTGTATTGTGGTAGTTAAGTTACTTCCATAAGTGTCTTCTCCTTCTCTGTTAAGTTTAGTAATTTATTCTTCATTATAAATTGCTAAATTAACTTTTAATAACCAATTGCATTTAATTTATTTGGTGTTAATTTTAAACCGGTATAATGACCTCTCTTTTTAGTATAGTTTTTTGTTTTTTTTAATATTATTATTTTTTAAAGGATGTGCTGTTACCCCTCAGGGAATTTACAACGTTTAATTTCAATTTCGAATGACCTTGTTAGGTCGAAAGGTTATAGTAGAAACAATCGTTTATTGACCGCTTTTCGAGAACCGCATTCTTAATTTATACCTGCAGTCACGAACCTGTCTATAATTACATAGTAGGTTAACTTGACCGTCACAAGATTTTTTTTTTTTTTTTTTTTTTTTTTTTTTTTTTTTTTTTTTTTTTANATAAATGTTTGCTTGTTTTTTTTTTTTTTTTTAATTTTACTATTAATAACTATATAAGTTCCTTTCCCATAAAATTCTAGTTCCGAAGATTTGAAAAAGGTGGATTTAAATTCCTATGAAATATTCCTGAAGATGCTTTCAGTAGTATGAGTAAAAGGACGGCCAATAAGGTCAATTTTATATGTGAACAATAGCTAGATTTAAAAAAAAAAAAAATCAAAACATCTATTTCAACTCAAGCTAATAAACTTTATACGTACGATGTGCGCCTTTACCGGCCCTAGAGCAAATATGGTTAATGCCAACATTGATTCCTAATTTTCCCCACGACTTAACCAAGCTCGGAAAAGCTAAATCTCAGAATTTCAATTATCTGTAGTCGGTTTTATTTTACAACGTGCCTTACACTAGTCAAACCTCGATTGTTAAAACTACAACCAAAGAATTTTCTAGTCTATTTTAAAAATTAGCTACACTCGTTTTGATTAATTTAGAGTTTGAAGTATTACACTACTTTTTGCTTAGTGTTATAATTCAAAGATATTATTATAGAATATGTTTTAATAAAATAAAATTTAACAAATGATATTGTTACTGTTTAATAACAGTAATAGTATTGCTCTTTTAACTTATAATTTATTATTTTCATGTTAAATTAATTATTAACTCTAGTGCTAAAGTTAACTTTAGTAAACTTGATAACACTCGATTCTCCAAGTGTATATTGATTACAGCTTTCATGCTAAACAACCGCACGGACCCTAGAGGGTGCGAAGGGAAAGGTGTTTTTGGTTAGTTAAAAGTATAATGACTATATTTTGTTCACCAAGCATCCGTCCTCACTTGAGCAAAGCTCAGAATTATTTAATATTCGACATCGACATGTTTCCCCTCTATTTCCAACTTTATTCAATAAGTTCTGTCTTTAAAAGTGTTCTTTGGCCCTTGAGGCATGCGAAAACGAGGTGTAGAACCCGATAGTTACAATACCAGATCAATATTCACGCTGCATTCGAGACTATCGATTTCTATTTATTCACCTAACTGAATATGAACACGCTTTGAGACGTGTCTATTATATTTTATATCTGTATCTTATGTTCTTTTCCACATTTAACAATAGCTTAAATTAATTCTGATTAACATAATTAGTTTCACTTGCCAAAAATAGAAAAGTTAATTTTAAAAACAAAACAATTAAATATCTTGTGTAATTATTTTTAATTTATGTTTATAAAAGTTGGATACTTGACATTCTAAGTGTTTTTTTTTTTTTTTTTTTTTTTTTTTTGAGTTCATAATAATACATAATTAATATTTAATATTGTTGTAAATTTTTCTCGCATTCACTATTTTGAAATAATGTACTTTTTATTTATTATTTTTTTATTTTTTTTTTACTTTACAATTTACAATTGTCTTACGTGATGTTGGTCCTATTTTATTAAAGATTTTTATTTTTATAGTTTGAGATAATCATTTTTACCGTTAAAAAAAGGAAAAAAGTTAGTCTATTTTCTTCAGTTAATCCATTATAATTTTATTGGATTTTTTTTTAGTCTCATTTTTTAACTAATAATATCGACTAAATTTTGCCCTAAAAGAGAATAAACAATTTTATATTAATTTGTTATTTGATCATAAAACATTTTCCAATTTTAAATAAATTTAAACAAAATAAAATTCAAACAATCTAAATTTTAACTAAAATTAAGATAAGCTAACTAAAAAATAATAATAAAATAAATAAATAAAATTTTGCGGCATCAAATTGAGACATTATTGAACTGATTTTGGGCAGGGAAATGTAATTTTACTGCCTAGACTCCAGACAATAAAGTCAGAAGCGCACAAATACTGTTATAATGGTATGCAAATTTATTTTTATATAATATACTAGTATTATATTATAGTTTAATAGATAGACTTAATTAATACCCTTTTAATTTATATAATAATTTGTTTATTTTTATTAATCCCGTTTTATAAATTAAAAGAATATTAGGTCTTCAATTAAAAAGAACAAAAAATCTGCGGAGTAACTAGCAACCCTGCAATTTTAAGTAAACATTTATTATTATTAAAGCCATTCTAGATTAGACCAGCAGCTTTTCTTGATTTATCCTGATTTCTTCTTTCCTTATCCTAAATAATTCTTTTTTTTTATAAAAAGTTTTCCAAGATATATTTTTAGTAGAGAAATAAATAAATAGTTTAATTGTTTTATGCAATAATTCATTCAGAAGTTTGGTTTGATATAAATGCGTGTTTTTGTATTTTACTTTTAATTTAGTGTTGTTATAGATTAAACTTGCAATTCTCACTTATTTTATTATTCCAGAGCTTCTTATTCGTTTTCATATTTAAAAAAAAAAAACAAATTGTTTTAGATAATATAGATTAATATACACGTATACCTATAGTTAATAAATATAATACGATGGTATATTTCAGCAGTTTCATTTTTATATTGTATGCAACAAGGCAGCAAAGGAAACATTTCTGCCTCGTGTAATTCATTGCCTGTCTCGGCAGTTAATTTTCAGAGCCTGTCCTCGTCTTGGGCTCGGAGGCTAACCTCATCACTCGTCCGTAAAATTCCATTTTGCTGCCTGGTTACATAAATAACTATTTTTTAGCTGTCTTTGCTACAGGGCTTTTTGATTTTTATTTAATGTAAGTAAAGTGCAACTTATCCACACTTAAGTTATTTTGTAAAAGTTATTAAAAAAAAAATGATCAAATGCAACTAAGAAGGAAAACAAATAAAAATAACGAATTATTTTATTGGGTTTTATACCTTCTTATCTGAACGACCATCTCATCAAAAAATTTGAGGTCACTGTGCCGCACCTTACATTAAATATGAATTAAAATCTTTTATATTCTTACTTTTTCTTTTATATGGTTATCAACAGTGTTACATTGGTTACAAATAAGTTTCGCGTCTATTGGAGAAAACTGGAATTTTAATTATATTAGTTGTAGAATTTTTTTTTCTACAAAGTAACTGTTATTGACCTTTTACATATACGTATATGTATTTAGAAAAAGGTGTTAAATGAATTAAACAACTTGTTTTAAAATAATAATTGATAGGTGTTAATAGGGTTTAAATTGACCAGAACACACTTCATAGATATGGTTATTGAATAAACCTGTTTTCTTGTCAGATATTACATTGTTAATGGCAAGAATTGATGGTTAATTTTTTACAAATTGAACTCCGATTTTACATTTCGTTTACGTATTCTTTTTAAGTAGTTGGTTTTTAAAAGGTTACTACTATTATTTAGACGACTTATCCATGTAAATTAACTAGACGCTTCTTTGAATTTTCTGTGCCCATTGTTGTCTGTTCGTGAACAAATCCTTTTCGTTTATTTATTTTTTTTATAATTGTTGCATAAAGTGAGGAATGTCTGGGGAACTTTCATACCTGGTCTAACATAACTATAATATTTGTTAACATAGCTATCATATTTGTACATTTAAAATTTTGCAATATTCATTTATCGAAAGTCAGTAGACAGCATTTGTAATTTACTGCAATAGCAAATTATAGTCTTAAGTTTCTCATCCGATACCATCTTCTTTTGCTCAAGGTGTTCAAAAGGTTACTTTCAACGTTTATCCCGTCCGCTAATGGAATCCTATCTTCACTTTCTTTAAATGCATAATCTTATTGAAACGACGCTTCAAGAATATTTATAGCAAGCAACTCACATATTTCACTACGAAGGTGTTGATAATATGATCTATAGCAAGCAACTCACATATTTCACTACGGTGTTGATAATATGATCTATAGCAAGCAACTCACATATTTCACTACGGTGTTGATAATATGATCTATAGCAAGCAACTCACATATTTCACTACGGTGTTGATAATATGATCTATAGCAAGCAACTCACTTATTTCACTACGAAGGTGTTGATAATATGATTTATAGCAAGCAACTCACATATTTCACTACGAAGGTTGATAATATGTTGATGATATTATGGTAATTAGGTGAATGCACTTAACTGTCTTTAGACCTTAACTTCCATTGTAGTCCAATGTGACATCTGTAGTTGCTAGATGATCGAGGGACTTTGTGGCAGGATTGAGATTCTTTAAATTTATAATGTTTTATTTTATAATTTTCAATCTTAATGAAAATATAGGTGTCAAGATGGGTGGAGAGATAATAGGTGGAAAATAGTAGTATAAAATAGTAGTAATAAAAATAGTAGTAAAACACTTTTAAAGATAAATTGATTCAACTGTTTTTACTTTCTCATATTAAGAGAAAGTATTGTGATGGTGCAAAAAATTCGATTTAGAGATTTTGATAGGTTTACACGTTTTGAGGTTCCCTGAGTCCAAAAAAGTGGTTTTTGGTTACGCAAAATTGAAAAATTAATTTGTGCTCCGATTTTAGGGGCGCTATCCCCAACAACTATGAAAAAAAAGTTTTTTTCGAAAACGGTTCCGACGATTTTGATTAAAAAATTCTAAAATGAAGTCTATTTAAATACGAACCTAACGATAACTGTTTTCCCAGGAAAAATCTTGTTTCTGTAAAAATTGCTTTGAATGCGGACAGAGAGAGGCGGGGGTTCGATTCCCTACTAAGGTTGTTATTTTTATGATTATTTTGCTTGAGAAAGTTTGTGCGAGTTGTCGCGGACCGATTTTTTATTTTTTTAGTCGATTTTTTTTCTAATTACAAAGGCAAACTAGAATTGTTGTTTTTCACTGAGAAGGATAAACAAAAGAGAAAGGTAATCATACTTTTTAGTTAGCGGTATTTTTTCGTTTAGGTTTAATAAAAAGTTTACAGGTTATAATAAATAAATATCAAGAAATATTTTAAGGTCAGAATGTAGTCTGTAAAAAGTTAGAAGGCTTAGCGAGTTGCTTAGTAAACTCCGTGAGCTGTATGGCTCTCTTCTGCAAAACAATAGCTAAGCCGACATCAAGCTTTGACAAGGGTCGCTTTATTTTTAGGTTGAGGAGACAAAAATAAAGAATTCAGGGATTCAGGACTTTAAGCAACATTTTTATTGACCTGTTTTGTTTCAGCCTCGGTTAAGATGTATGAAATAAGCAGTCTCATTTATTTAAGTAAACGTCTTATTATCCTGCGCATTGTAATAAAATAATGACATCGGTTTTTTTCAAATGATATTTTATTGGTGTTTGTAGGCCAAAATGTGGTCGTAAATTCGCTGTCTGCTATCATTTTGTCTGTCGGTTTGAACAATGAAAATTGATTACTCTTTGAATATGAACTTGGATTTATAAAAATTAATATTATTTTTAAATAGCTTTTTAAATCATATACGAGAAAATCAACTTGCCGACTCAATTAAAGTCGAATACTAAAGGTTGGTTTTAAATCGAAGAAATTTTTAATTAATGTCTAACTACAGCAGTGTTATGATCCTGCATTGTAAGTTCTTATTGGCTTGAATTTAAGATTGTGGATAACATATAAAATAATTATTTTGACCAAGCTCTTCTAGCTTGATAGCCATTTATCAATAATACTAGTATTTTATTTAACTAAACTATTATTTTACTAAAAGAGTAACGTTTAATAAAAATAGCCTTTTTACGCGAAATTGAGTTATGTTGAAAGTAGAAATAATTTGACGTTAATACACATTTGAACTCTATAAAAATGATCAGTTTATCTGATAACACTTGAAATAATAATTTTTTAAGGTAGCTGGGCACAGCTATGAAACTTCAAATTTTCGAATTCAAACTAGTCAAAATTAATGACTTTTTGAAGTGTTATGACGCTTTATTTCGAGGCCTTGTAAATCCCAATGGGAGGAATCCAGTTCCCACTGATCCCTCTTCCCGTTTACCTATGAGATTAAGATTGAATTAGGCGATCCCTTAATTATACACTTCACAAGGCTCGCTACGGAATCCTCATCAATAATGTGTGTTGAGTATGATTAAATATATTTCTAAATTAAATACATGCTTCAACTTAACTCATATAATTTTCTGTATCTTTCTGGTCTTAACAATAATATATATTGCTTCCGAGCTTACCGAAGGTAACGGAAGCATTGTGTTCACTTTTGAGAACAAAAAAGTTTTATGCCTCCGATTTTAAAAATTCCGAGACAGAAATCCGTTTCAGACATCAGGGAACATTTTTGGTTCCGTCCGTGTCTGTCTGTCTGTCTGTCGGTCTTTGTGTCCGTGAATCATGAAACGTGCGACGATAACTTGAGTAAATGTCGACCGATTTTGATGAAATTTGGTAGACATGTTCATTTTACTAATGCGCAGGTCGAGTTCGTTGGACAACCTTATCCGTTCAAGCGTTCACGCGCAACGCTCGCGTAAACGTGAACTTCAAATTTAAAATTGGAATTTTCGGTCAGGAAAAAAATCAAACCATATCTTTTCAATGAGACGAACATTTTTTTCAAATACAATTTTTTAGTAAAACCTACTGCGACACCCCTTAAAATAAGAAAAACGGTCGTAGCTGTGTTGAATTTTTTTAAAAATGAACGCTTTGTCTAATTGAAAAACTCGTTGCACAAACCGGGTCTTATTTTTAATGATCTACAATTTTGGTCATAGGACATTTTGTCGTAACCCTATCGGTTGTACCCTAAATGGGGCAATTTTGGTTTTAATTTTTTCAATTTTTGCATTTAAGCTCTCATATCTTTGGCAATTGTTGACCGATTTTGATTCTGATTTTTGGGCTTTAATATGTCACTAATGCCCTTTAAATTAAGTGTTTGATATGTTTTTAATTCGTCCAATTACCTGAGAAATTGAGAGTAAACTTTTTCCCGAGTTCCGTGGTCACGTGACCGCTTTTTTTCGATTTCAGTATTGTGTCGTTTATCATTTGAAAGGTCTTGATTTGTACATTAAAGCGGTTTTATTTGTTTATTTTTATAAAAATTTGTACCCGTACTTTTGTACCGATTTGTTGGTTTTTTGCAGGTAAAAGAGGTTAAATAAATTTTTCATAATTTTGTAAGTGGTTTATTTTTCTTTATTAGGTTATTTTATGCCTTATTGGATTGTTTGTTTATTTCAATATAATTATTGAACCCAAGGGTACAGGGGTACAATAGTCAAATTAATATTTTAAATAATGATGTACATCGTTGAAAAGCTCTTTAATATTAGAATAATAATTGTTATGGAGTGTATATTATTATGTTTATTTTGTCTTAGGATAAATTGAAAATTACTGTTTTATTTAGTTTTTCGGATTTGGTTGAGTAGGTTATTGTTTAAAAATTAAATTAATAATACATTTTAGCTCTTCTTGTCTAGACCATTACACATTGATACATATGTTATTTTTAAGCTTTATTTAACTTTTTCACCCAAATAATTCATAGGAGCTTGACAGTTTATAATACTTGATAATTAAAAAACAAAATAGCTTAAGCCTACTAATATTTTGGTAACCCATCCCTAGGTTTCCTGACCCCTCCCCCTAATCAATGAGAATTATATAAGTTAAGTCAAGTACCAGACCTATAAAGTGTTAAAGATCGCTTAAAACTGTTAATTATTCTTACACAATAAACAATAAAGTAATAAATCGTTAATGCTAATATAACAATAAAGTACACGATAGCATGCGAGGAAGCTATGTGCCACACTAATTGGCAGTGTATTTATTTTTATTTTTAAAATACAAAATGACATGTTTTTCTCAGCAAATATTACTAAAAAAAACTTACATCTTACCAGAAATGTTATTAAGATTTTTAATTGACCCAATCTCTCATTTTCGTTTTTAGAATATATGTTCTGTAAATAAATATGAATTTTTGTTTTTAAATTGATTAAAAACCAATTTTAGACGAATGTACCAGTACAAAAATCGGTGTTACAAGCTTGCTCAAAATATTTTCATGTACATAGTGGGACAAAATTTAAATCTAATAAAAGTGTTCAACGCGTGATTGGTTACACACAGGAAAACGACTGGTATAACCGACTAATATAATTTAATGGAAAACGACTAATATAGTTAATTTCGTTTTTACTTGTAATTGTCTGAACTATTCACTATATTTTTTTTTCGAGTTTTTCAGTTGTTTATTTTTTTAAAGCTAGCACTCTATAAAATAGATGTTAAAAATATGTTTTCTATTTCGCCTCGAGGCATATGTTTGCTGAATTTCACCAGAATTGATCCAGTATTTTAGGATCCATGCTTTTGCCCAGACAACAGAATGTGTCTTTGAATGTGTCTTTGAATGTGTAATTTCTCTAAATACAATGCATTCTCTCTCAGAATTACAATGCTTCTCTCTCTTTATAGTAGGTACTATGATAAAGTAAAAAAAACCTTACCAAATATCTCTCCTCTCTAAACTTAAAGCCTACCAAATATCTCTCTAAACAAAGCCTACCAAATATCTCTCCTCTCTAAACTTAAACCTACCAAATATCTCTCTAAACTAAAAGCCTACCAAATATCTCTCCAAACTTAAAGCCTACCATATATCATATACAAAGTACCTTCAACAGCATATTATTATACGTCCAGTTGTTTTTCAATGAAATCTACAATAAGTTAATTACAGGACCTTTCTATTTCCTTAAATCGCCCAAAATTTCTGTTTTGTAAAAAACTTTCTTTACAATCATAAAATATTCACAGTGCATAATATTATGTGTACAATATTTGTATTTATTTGTTCGGATTGTTGATAAAACTCTTTATATATTACGTATTATCTTTAATTATTATATATATATGTTTTGTTAATCGTCACTAATTTAATTAATAATTAACTTATTTTACTCTGTTCTACACGATTTAATGTTAAGAACTTTTGTTACAATTATTATTATGTTTAATTTATTGCTTCTTTTTAATAAAAGAATTTACAAAAAATAATAATTTGAAATGTAAGGAAAATGTATAATTTATTTTTCTTCGACTAACCTTTATGAATTATTTTTTAGATTATTTCGATCAATTCATTTTATTAAAAATTCAAGTAAATTGCTTGTTCTGCTAATAGTCCAGTCAAATGGTAGTTTGAAGTGGAAAGTTCTGGTGTAATTGTTGTTTGTGGTCTAATTTATGTTTTTTGGGGTGCTGAACACGAAACTGAAGTTGTCCAACAAAATTTCCCGCGGCAAATATGAGAAATCATCGAAAAACTACTAAAAAAAAAAAA
>KZ651277.1:264824-276977 GCA_001010745.2 Gerris buenoi
CCCCCCCCCCCCCCTGCGTACGCCACTGATTCTAACTATGCACCTTATTAGCTAAAAACAATTTTGTGCCAAACTTGTAAGTGTCTTAATAAAAAACTATAAAAATTTCGAAATTACTAAAACTAATGGTGCGAAAGTAAAATAAGGATCTGATTAATTCTCAAAGATTATATAATGCTAATTATGCGCGTAGGATAAAATTAAAAAAAACTAAATTTGGAAAGTGATTAAATAATAAAATTATCCCTCTGTGCTGTTTTGATTTTGTATTGATCGTGACTTAACCAATAACTTACTCAAAGTTTTAAATATTTGGAAATAAAAAATTATAGAAATTAGACATTTCCTCCCTTAATCCTTCTATCTTGATTCCTCCTGAATCTCCTATCTATAATTGATTTTAAATACTGAAATCGTCAGAGAACTTCTAAAAGTCCTTTGCCTCATCAAATAACTAGATGCGACGTTGTAAGCATGCCGAATATCAATCTGAAAACCAATTAATTCAAATGGAATAATGTTTTATCCATCAATTTCAACCACATTTAGTACAGTTCATGTTTTTCCTGCTATAAAACAAAACCCAATCTCTGTAAAGCTATAATGGTCAACCGAATTACATAAATTTTCATAGTTGACTGCAAGTGGTGGAAAAAAAGAATTTCTCTTAACTCAGATTTGTAACTTTGCCAACTTTCTTTTGGATTTGGGGTCATTCTGAATTTCGTTTGACTTCTTGAAGAATATAATACTCCTTTTTCTTTTATTCCCTCTTTGAATCTGTAAGCCTGTAAGTTTTCCTCTCTTCCGGTTCAATAGCAAATAATATATTGCTTAGAAATTATGTATTATTTAGATTACTTGTCCAGCTCGAGATCATTTTACTTTAGAATGGGAAAAAATAAAATTAAATAAAGAAATAATAAAATAATAAATAATAAAAAAAATAACAAATTGACCGTTCACCTGCAGCTTCCAAAGTTAATGGGTCGTACATGCAATCTCTTAGCAACGCATTCCAATTCAAAAGGTAATATTCGTGAATCGTGAGGGTAAAAAGTGAACGGTGAACAATCATAAGTGTACTTCAAAGATTTTTTTCTCTGTTAGTATATATTTTGTTTTAGTTTCCCTTCTGACCTTAAGTTATCTTGGTTCGGGGTCAACTAATTATGCTCTGTGAAAAATTAATTCTCAATACATTTTTTACTTGGCTTGGAGTTAGCACGTTCAGTTTTACTTTCACCTTCTTCTTCTTGCCATTTCTTAGTAAAGATCGATCGAGCTAAATCATCCGTAACATTTTAGCAAATCTAACTTTGAAGGCCAGAGTTAATTTGACATTGAAGATTATGGATTTGTCAAGAATTGAGCAAAACTTTATAAACAAAATTACTAGCGATTTAATGTAAAAAATAAATTACAATCTACTCAGCCCCTGAAAAGTTATTTACTGTATTAATAAAAACTTTAAGTATCCAAGGATAGAGCCATTAAACTGCATTATTTATTAATCCTATTGCCAGCTTTTTAAACTCTGGATTCATTCATTAATTTGTAGTTTGCTGCTATTGGGTACTAATTATAATATTAAAATATGTGGTTGGTTACTTTTCCAAGAAAAGAGGCATCTTCAGAATTTATTATTTATTCCACCCAACATTTTGAGTAAATTAAAGTACATAATTTGTTTGTTAAAAATTATTTGATCACTGGGTTATACAGCTAAACAAAGTAGTCTAAATGTTAGACTTGTATAAAAGATTGATATATTTGTTGTTTTTATTTTTATTTCTTATATCCTATTATTTTATTTCTTATATGATATAACAAAAAACCGAACAATCAATTAAAATAGTTACCAAAAAAGTAGCAAATTTTCTTGATAGATATATGTATTTAGTCTATGTATAGACTACACAAAATTTAAGGTATACTTGAACAATTATTGGAAATTATAAGAAATATAAATCAATTAATTTATTTCCTTCGTTTAACCTTTTTACGTGGTGTCAGCTGATATTTTAAATTGGTCTTATACGTTATTGATAAAAAAACACTGCATTTAATCAGCTGTTTGGACTTTCGCTTAGTAAACCGTTTATATGTATTAAAATTATGAGGGGAATCAGTCACATTATATCTATTTCTAAATTTTGACTTTTTATATCGTCATTTTGGATATTTTTGACGGGTGCGATTGGTCATTCTACTTTTAGAAATTCCTGTTTATTACAAACTGGTTTATTTGTTTGTGTTTAATGAAATCCTTAAGTGTTTAAGAGAAGTAAATATTTTTAGGAGGAAGTGATTGTATGTGTATAAATTACTAATGTCAGTTTTACAATTTGAACTTACACTCATGACAAATTCAATAACTGGCAGTATGATCAAGTTATAGTTATAAGCTCGAATTACAACTACATGTTTACATTTAGTTGAAGGAAAACAAAACATTATGAAAAACTAAAGGTCTGGTTATAGTATGCAAGTTTAGAACTCACATTTACATATTTATTAACCAATTACTATTTAGTTGAAGGGGGGGGGGTCTTTTTAGGTATGTGGGAGGAGTCCCTCAGTGTTATAACATAACTTATAACAAACATTGAAGATGTGTTAAGCACAATGTTATATGCCTAAAGTCTAGGCCCTAGGCAATTCTCTTTTTCTCGCAAGTATTGAATTGTTGGCAAGGAGCGATGGCTCGGGGTAGCATCTTGCATAAACGTGTAATTTAGCATTTGATCTTTAATTTCAGGCAAAATTGTGCTTAACCCTACTTCAATGTCTGTTATAACACAGAGGACTCCTCCCACTTACCTAAAAAGACCCCCTCCTCCCTCCACCAAATGGTAATTTAATTTATTCTATTAAAACAAAAATACCAGACAAGCGATCACTACGGACAACGACTTTTTTTAAGACCCTATTTCGTCATTACCTTGCTTTCACCCAATCGTTTTTAAAGTTATGGATATGAAATTTAAAGTAGAAGAATGTAGTTTTCAGACCCCGCAAACCCCATATCTTTATCTACTACAGAAGCTGAGCTATAAGTGTGCAAAAAAAAGTGCGTTTTTTTTGGCCCACTCTGTATGTTCAATATTTTACTCTAATAAAATTAAGAATCAGTAATCAGTAAGATCAATTATTATTAACTTTCTCCTGAGATGTTACTCCATTGTGTTAATATCCTATCTGCATTTGACTAATTACTAGAATTTCTTGGTTTGCATTTGCTTTTATTTACTTTTAGTTTGTTATCAGATTATAAATATTTTCTCCTAGACTAGTTTATTGCTAAATTGAGTATATTGTGACTAAAATCATTTGTAATGGTTTTGTTTAGGAAATGGAGTTGGTTGGGAGGAGGTATCCAGGGACAGTGCGGTTTGTCCAATTCACCGCCTCTGCATGCCGTCGGATGTGCTCTAATTTGTGTGGTCTTATGGTCGCTACTCTACACTCTCCTAAAAGGCGAAGTATCTCCCCAGGGAGACCTGTTCAAACTTCTCGTCCTGGTTATAGTCGCCTTCTTCTCAGGCAAACTCGTCGCTCTTGCCAGACTTCCACCATTGCTCGGCATGCTTATAGCCGGAATTTGTCTCAGGACTGTAGGTTTCTTCCAGATATCCGGCCTCTATCTTGAAATAGTCATCAAAATGAGGTATTATTTATTTATTTTTCTTTGTTCTACAGCTTGTGCAATT
Organism: Gerris buenoi; assembly: GCA_001010745.2. NCBI lineage: Eukaryota > Metazoa > Arthropoda > Insecta > Hemiptera > Gerridae > Gerris > Gerris buenoi. The sequence continues at coordinate 268,538 of KZ651277.1, forward strand.
ATTCTTTATTTTCAATATTCCACATTATGCCAACTTATTATAAATAGGTTAGATTATCTTCGTGTTAACTTCCTAATTCTTACTATTTTATTTGAAATCTGGATACTTCTTTAGAATGTTACTCCCCTGTTGTTTTAGAATATAAATGACTTTAACTAAATAACTATTAAGACAAAAGTATGTTTTGTCAAATGTACTTTCGGACGAAGCGAATATCACACTTTTGTTTTTATATAGGGAGTAACAGTCTAAAGAAGAACAATCCGTTCACCTTCTTTAGATTGTTACTTCCCTCTGTTTTTCGTATAAGTTTTTTTATTTTAAAGGGGAGTAACAATCTAAAGAAGTGCCGAAAAGTGATAGCATATTTAACTCTCTAAATGTTATTTATATTTAAGATGCATTTTCAGGGTAAGTCTAATATATGTGTTTGATTAGTACACTCTACTCTCATATAAGACAAACACATAAACTTACTTATTTTCCTTCGTTATTTCTGGGTCGATTAAGGGTAATTAGTTTAAGAAATTCAACCAAGGTGAATCATTAATTTTGGCTATATTTCACCCCTCTCCGGGGCATATTCATGCCTTATCTTTATTTAGACTTAGACGTTAGGAAACATTTTTGACAAAATTTTAAAAAGGAGAACAATTTTTTTTACCACAAACTGATTCCGTCATTTCTTCGTCATACATATCGTCAACAACTATAAAAGTTAAAACATTACAAACTAGGACGAAAACAGATAAAATAACAAATAACAAAAGAACATATAGTAAAAATTTGACTAGAAGTAATTTTTTATGTACTTATTTTCCAATTTTCTTGTGGATTTTTCAGCTCTTGTAATACCACTGAGCTTACCTTTAGTTATTATTATGTACTCGTATTATAAAGTCAAACTTCAGATTTCAGATACTATGTCCTCAAACTATTAAATTGTTTTATTTTAATATTTTAAATTGACTTTCCTTGCATCTTCTTATTAATCAAGAACTCATGTAAATTACTTTTTGAATGAAAGGTTTAATTTTTTTTATGTAGAAATAAGTTTATTTCCAAAACGTACTTCCTAGTCTAACAAGATTATTGTATAAATACTGTCTGAAGAGAGTTCTTTTAAGCCCGCTAAGTAAATTGCTGTTAGCAAGCTTCTTTCATTCATAATTAAAATACTCTGCCAATTAATGTGGCACATAGCTTCCTCGCAAAGAAAAGATCAAATTAAGAAAAATACTTAATTATCAAAAAGTTGAAACCGCGTGGCACTGTTCCAGTAAATATTTAATAAAGTCGAATTTAAACATTTGTTGAAGAAACAAAGCCTCCAACAAGCACCAAAAGTTAGCGCATCTATAATTTATTTAATAAACGAATATAAAACTGCAACCAAATCGTAGAAACCGCTGTATATAAACAGGTTTTTTATCCCCCCCCCCCTCAAAACTAAAAATAACACAAAATAGAATATAAAAAAAATTATCTACGACGCAAGAGCTTTTTAACGATATACATCACACTATAAAGGATTAACTTTAACATTTGTACCCCTGTACTCTAAAGGTACCAAAATTATATTTTTAAAAAACAAACAATACAAAAGGGCATTCATTTAACTAATAAATACATATAAATAAAAAACCTAGTATAAAAAAAGTATTTAAACCCTTTAACCTACAACAAAATTATAAATCGGTACAAAAGTACATGCACAACATTTTTAAAAAATCAACAAATAAAATAGCTTTAATGCACGGGAAAAAGTTTACTCTCATGTTCTCAGCAAGTAGGATGAACTAATGAAATAAAATATACTCAATTTAAAGAGCATTAGTGTGAGATTCAATCGCCGCAATCAGAAATAAAATCGGCCAACTATTATAGAATCTATGGCCATTCATAGACAAAAATGGAAAAAACAAAACCAAGAAATAACAAAATTATCACCATTTAAGGTACAACCGTTGATGATTCGACAAAAAATCATAGGACTAAAGTTGTAGATCTTTTAAAATCAGATACTACTTGTGTTATCCATTTTCTAGTACGACTTACCGTTTGGCTGCAATAAGCCCTTAAACCAACTTAAAAATCAAGTCGGCCATTTTTATTTTTTAAGGGTGGAAGGAGGGGGAAAAGTGAACTTTTTTATAATTATTTTGGTTCACAATGTAGACCTTGCGCGTCGAATGGCGCAAACCGCAAGTCTCTAGCTCTTCTGGAAGTGGGTAAACATTAATGTCAGTCAGTGAGTCAGTGAGCCATGAGGCGTTGTAATATAAGACATATTAATTTAGTACGATTTGAAATGCGCATAAGGTTGAAATTAGGCAGGTGCTATCTGCAGGCTTCTTTCGATAAACCATAAAAATCAGATGATTACTTTTAAAGATATGGCTGTAAATAAATGTATGTTTGTGCGCATGTGGAAGATAAAAAAATAAGCGCAGAAGGTTGAAACTTATATGGGACCAACAATGGGCTACGTATGACCTACCACCCAAATTTCATTAAAATTGGACGTGTAGTTTTTAAGATATGGCGGTTTGCAAAAATTTGTGACAGACCGACAGACCGACAGACAGACACGGAACCAAAAATGTTCCCTGGTGTCTGAAACAGATTTCTGTCTTGGAATTTCTGAAATCGTAGACCTAAAATTGTTTCGTTCTTCAGAACGATCACATAGCTTCCGCTACCTTCGGTAAGCTCGGAAGCAAAAACTAATTCATGCGGATTTCTCCCTCTTTCAAACAATGAGATTGGAAAAACATTTCAGAAAAAAAAAAATCTGAACAATCAACGTTAATAATTTTTTTATCTGTTTTGAATAGTTATATTTATTGCTTTATTTGTACTGATTTTTATTAGTAGGATTGTAATTTGCATTAGATAGTAATGATCTTTTTTTAAAGAATAATATTCAATTAATCTTTACAGTAGTAAGTTTTATTTTCTGGAAAAAACTACATTTCGAGAAAATGACAAAGATTACTGCACAGAAAGATTACAACCATAACAAAAATAATCGCATCAGATGTGCATATATAAATATATCCATTTATTTTCCCTGTTGTCTTTAAGTTCACTTTTTTTTAAAAAAAAATTAATTTCTTCTGCAGTGTAAAAAATCATTAACGCATCTCATAAAAAAAAAAATATTTTTTTTTTTATAATTTCCCTCTAGTGAGTCTTTTTGAAAAATTTAAAAAGTGAAGAAATATAATAGTTCTACTCTGTGTAAAACTTTTCCAATATCTATTCAACTGCATGCTTTATATCTATTTAACTAATCATCTCACGTTCTTACTCTCTCATATTTTTAGTTGAACACAATCATGCCAAAAAGCGTTGCAATGCGGTCACCTAGATGACATTGGTGCATTATGGGTCAAGAGGTGCATAGGTCATTAAGTCATTAGTCATTACACAACCGTTTAGACCATTTTAAATGTTTGAAGTTGAAGCAATCTTCTCATCGGAGGTTTCGACATTACATGTTCGAATGTATAGCTGTCAATTGACTGCAAACTTGACCAATTGCTTTATTTATTATTATTAGTCTCTTTACAGCTAAAATCTCATGAATGTGTTAAAACATAACATCAATTTCATCCCTCTCTATTTTTTTAATGACTGTACAAAATATCGATTTCGCTTTTCACGTTTTAAGTTCCCGCACTGTTTTACTGCCTGTGCTTTTGTCTTCTATTGCTTGGATCTGTGAAGACGCGTAGAGCTATAGCATTAAGTCTTAAAGTTATTAAACATTAATAAAACTATGCGGATCTGTAACCACCCCTGGGACGATATTTAATACTTAACGTAAACCCAAGTACACTTCTATTGATTCTTTTGCTTCCGAGCTTACCGAGGGTAACGGAAGCTATGTGATCGTTCTGAAGATCAAAATATTTTTAGGTCTCCGATTTCGAAAATTCCAAGACAGAAATCCGTTTCAGACATCAGGAATCATTTTTGTTTCCGTGTCTGTCTGTTGGTCTGTCGGTCGGTCTGTCGTTCAATTTTTGTGAACCACCATATCTTAAAAACTACACGTCCAATTTTAATGAAATTTGGGTGGTAGGTCGTAATGAGCCCATTGTTGGTCCCATATACGTTCCAACTTTCTGCGCTTATTTGTTTCTCTTCCACATGCGCACAAACATACATTTACTTACTCCTATAGCTTCAAAAGTACTAATCAGATTTGAATAAAATGTTTATAGTTTATCAGAAGTTACCCGATGATAGCCCCAGATTGATTTGAACCGTCAGCGCTCTTTAACTATTGCTAAATTGATACTTCAATTCGTATAAAAAAATCAAAACAATTTTGACACATTGATAAAAAACGGGGGAAATAATTAAACCAATTAGACAATAATGGCTTGCAAAAGCATAAAATCAATAAAGTACATGGGTAGGATGCGAGGAAGCTATGTGCCACACCAATTGGCAGTCTATTTTTTATGAATTTAAACAAAACTTTTTTGTATTTACTTTTTTTTTAACTCTTCTTAAAATTGCTAAGCTTAATGGAATTATAGAATTTAAATTACAAATACTATATTGGATGTTGAAGGTTTTTTTTTACACTTTAATATATCCACTAATATACCCCTTAATATATTCCCAACTTTAACTGTCCACTTCACCCCTTGTTAAATATTTTTAGTGCTATACCTAAATGGTATATTTTTAGAGCCCAATATAATATTAAAACAATTTTATTTCTAATTGAAACAGTGTTATCTTGTAATAGGCATCGATATACTAGGATGTCAAACGTATCGACTTGGAAATTAATATAAAAAAAAAAAAAAATTAAATTGAACTAATTTACGAGTGGTTGACATTCATGGTATATAAACCGCTCTTTCGTATAAGCCAAAGTTGGGTGTTTGCTTCCTGTTAAAATTGTCCCCTAGTATAATTTACAGAAATCAAGTAAATATTAAAATCAATTATTCTCTACCTTTATCATTTCTATACGCGTCTTAATAAATCGAATATCATGTCTGATGGTTACCTTTACCTAATTTGAAGACAACTAAACATATAATGATCACTAAAGACTTAAAATTGCACGTTCAATTTAGGCTTAAGATATCCCTGTAACAATCTCCCAACACTTGAAATAATGTAGATTCTCACAGAAATGACATATGTTTACAATAATGATAGCATTTACAGAAATTATATGACGTTCTTTTAAATTACCCTATGTGTACTCCTATATACTTGATATATTATAGTAAAAACTCATCCCTGACAATTTTTATGGAAGTGAAAGATCTTACTTAACCTCCTAAATGCCAGATATCGCCAGTAAACCTTTGGTTGTTAATGAACCTCGTTAAAGAAATCTTGATATACTGTTGTAAATATTTTAGATGCTAATTAAAACAGTAAAGTAATGTTTAATTTAGGAAATATTTAAAGAGTGAAAGAGGGTTAAAAATAGTATAAATGTCTTTCTTCTATTCAGATATATATTTTTAAAGTAAACTTAACTTTCCGAAAGTGCGCTTTGGAATATATTCAGTTGACACTAGAGACAACACTCATATAGCTTCCAAAATTACCAATATTACTTTTGTAATTTTGTTAAAGAATGAATTTCTTTATATGAGTTTATTTAAAGATATTCAGAAAGTCATTTCTTAGAATTCATTTTCTCGCAAAACCGGTTCTTGATTTTATTAACACGTTTAATTTACACTCGTTGCATTTATTTACACTTTACACTTATGATAATTTACCATATTTACATAAAAAAAAATAGTTGCGTATGTAAAGAAATATAAATTTCTCTTTACTTTTTTTGCGAAATAAAGTAAACAATCTAAAGAAGTACCTTTTCCTCTTATCACATCAAGACAGGTACTACTGCTTATAGTTCAACGAGTTAAAAAAAAAACTTATATTGTTAGGGTGTATTTTGTCGCGTCACCGATTTTGATTTCGAACCCCAAAATTAATAAAATTAAATGTTTTGTTTTTTCTCAAAAATATTCTCTGCGATAAATGCTGTTTAATTAAATATCAATTAAAAATACTCTATAGACCTTCTCGTATTTTACTTGGGTAATAATTACTTCTGGTCTCCTTAGTATGCTGATGGCAATAAGATCGTAAAGTAATTTCTCGTAATGTTGATTAAAGCTCATGTAAACTCATGTAATACATGCGTAAAGGATAACATATTTGGCACTTGTTTAGACTGTTACTCCCCTTATAAAAAAAAAAAAAAAAAACAGAATAACGTAACAATTTTAAAGAAGATGTGCGTTATGTTCTTCGTTATGCTGTTACTCCTTTGCCGAGGAAAAAATAGCAAAACAATAATTAAAAATGTATTTTCTCGAATCTTGACGTTGCCTAAACATATTTATGGAAAAGTTTCTGCTCAAAATTGTACCAGTTAATATCTAGGTATTCAAAAAGCAATATTATTAAAGTCTATTTGATATATTGCTCAGATGGAACAACTTTTCGTGTGGAATTCTGCTGGTATTCTTCTTTCACAACTAATATTATCCCTCACCGAAAATTGAGAAGAAACAAGGATGTTTTATTTTGAACTGATTTTTCTTCTTATTTCTTTGTACGATTAATTTTGGAACTTAAATTAATTTAAACACAGTTAAACAGTGTACAGTTAAGGTAGGGCGGGGCAAGACTACTACCTTATTTGGTAGTCCATGTGTATATACCTTGTTCAGCTTTAGTGTCTTACATTTCCACGTCTTCATTATAATTACAGGTATTACAGGAGTTTTCTAAATTTAAGAACAAACTCACATTAAATGTAGGCAGGTGACTTGTTCATTGTATACCCACAGTATTTGTCACTCTATCAAAACGGACACAGTGGCTAAGCCAGAGATGCTCTAGTTGTCTTTTGGCCGGAAATATGAAAACTAAAGGCGAATATTAAATGCAACACTTCTGAAATCCCCTTTGAAAAGTCTTACCCTTGAAGAAACTAAAAATAATAGAACATCAATTAAAATAGCCTTTTTTTAGATAATTGTGAAAAGAATAATTCCACCTTATTAAATAAAGGTCAAGAAGGAAAAGAATAATGAATGGTTAAAAATAAAATAAAACTAATTAGAGGTCAAATAAAATAAAGAATAGAACAATAAAAACAAAGAAAAGTGAATTGTCTCTTAAATATAAATAGGGGTTTTATCAAATGCCTTTTTTCCCCATCTGATTTTTGTAGCGTTATCGATTTTCTTACAAAATGGATATAGAAATAATTTTACGTTTAAGGTAGGAGTGGGTTGGTAAAAGAATGAAAGCTTTAGATGTACTTACCCTTAGGTGTGGAATCAAAGGGTCTATATATACATACGTGCTTTCCTTAACGTAGCATGATGAAAAAGAGTTTTTTTGTCCCTTAAAATGAAAGAGTACCTTTTGGATCCCACGAATCCTTGCTGGTAGCCATCTAAAGGAACCACAAGAACCTTGGAAACCCTTTTGAACTAGAAAATAATGTTTTAATGGTTTCAAAATAGGCGTGGGAACCTTTTTGAAACATTGGAAAATGTACTATTATTCTCACATAATTAACCTAAAAATTTAAATTAGATCTGGTTCATCTTAATCATATCTAAAATTTCTAGCTCTCTGTCATAATTAGATTTCCCATTTACATTTAAAGTAGAGGGGAAAAGAACTGTTCATAAACCCATCTCATTAATGTTTTATTTTGGAAGAAAATACAGGCATTCATTTTTTAGGATTTCTTTTTCAAAAAATCAACAGTTATTTCTTTGAGCGTATTTAAGTTCGTGCATATTAATAGGTGCAGTTGAAAATAATTCTTAGGATCAAGTCACGTGCTATTACATTATTACATTAAATATCACGTAATTTCATTAAGTACAGAAATAGTTAAGCAAGGTTATATACCAGATGTTTTAAGTGACCTGAACTTGTTTGAACAGAAAATTAAGCCCATTTCAAACTCGATTTGTTCAATTTTTTTTTTTTTTTTTTTTTTGTATTATTATTTGTAACTCCCAGCTGGAACAGTTTCATGTCTTCTATATAATTTTAAACCCTATTTTACTTGTCCCGGCAAGTTGGACTGTCAAAGTATATTTTATTTTTCCTTTCTTTTCAAACTAGATCAGGCTGAAAGTTACCAAAAATCTGAATTGTTTTTCTTTATATATCCTCATTTGGATTGACTTAATATTATTTTTGTACTTGAGAATGTTACTAAATGCTTAGTTTAGTTTGAGAAGATTTCTCCAAAGCACTTATATGATTTCTTTATTCTATTGTTTTCTTATTCAGGTATGTCTGACTTATAGGCACTTAGTAAACGGCCAATTTTAATTTTCTTTATTTGTTTATTTTTTTCTTATCATATCAGAGCTAGAGAGAAGGCTTATCGAACCCGTCATTTTATTTT
>KZ651277.1:293235-311299 GCA_001010745.2 Gerris buenoi
TTAACTATATTATTATTAATTTATGCTTATTAATATTATTTTACATAAAACTGTCAATTAATAAATACTTAGTTAACTGAAACTAATCCTATTTCCATAGTATTAGTTTCAGAAGACAATAGTATTAGATTTATTTAATTATTAACTAAAAATGACCTCAATAATGATAAAAAATAAATAAATTGATAATTATAAAGGATATGAAAAGAATCCAACATAAAAAGTAGCTTTTATTAAAAGCCTTTACTTATTTACAATAAATTAGAAAGAAAATTCATAAAATTATTAGTTTTATTAAGACATCTTTCTCACTCTCTCTCTCTCTCTCTTTCTCTCTCTTAAATCTTTATGTAAACAAATTGTATATTAATTGTTTTTCCCTTTTAACCTCCCTTATAATTATAAGAAATTTAAAATAAAAAAAAAATATTATTATTAAATCAAGTGGCACAGGACAAACTGAATACAAAATTCTTTTTAAAAAAAATGTAAATAAACAAAAATTTATGTGTAAATTATTGTTGATAATTACCTAATAAATATAAGAGAAACTAAAAGGAAAGTGACATAGATATAATTTTTCGTTGTTTCTTTCATTTTGTCCATAGTAGTATTATTATTATTTTTTTAAAAAAAAAAGAGAATTAATTTGAATGTATGTTGTATCTGTAGAATAAACTTATAAAATAAAATGTGCCAAAAAAAAAAAAAAATAAATAAATAAAAAAATATTACTCTAAAGCAATAATATGATGTATAAAAAAATATTAAAATTTTACATAATTCGGGAATTTTTTATATAGGAAAGATATTATCAAACAATTATGGTAAAAAAAACTTAGATTTACTGTCTTATCTTGTTATCTGTCAAAGAAATGATATATTTCTCCTTAATTTAATTATTTTTCAAAATAAGAAGCAAAAAATACTTGTAGGTAATTTAAAAATTATAAAAATATTGTTAGGTACTTTTTTTGTTAAATTCACAATAGNTTCTCCTTAATTTAATTATTTTTCAAAATAAGAAGCAAAAAATACTTGTAGGTAATTTAAAAATTATAAAAATATTGTTAGGTACTTTTTTTGTTAAATTCACAATAGTACACAAGGATTAGGACTGAAAAAATAAATATCTATCTAAAAAAATACTTTATTATTAAAAGTTTCTTAGGGTGTGATTGGGATTACTAACCAGTTTACCAGGGATTGGATGTGGAGTTGGAGTGTCATAGCGGCTGGAAATAATCTTTTTTTCTGAACGGGATCAGTTTAAAGCAGCACTTGACCGAATGATTTTAAACAAAGAGAGATTAAAAAATTGGCTATTGGTTGTTGCCTGGTTTAAGATGAAAGTGTAGCCATGAATATATTTATTATCTCTGAGTGAAGATATTGTGATATCTCAAGTGCATAAACTATTGTAGTGGCACCTTTGTAGGTTATATCTGTAAATAGCTATCATCCCTTTCCTTTTCTCTCATACTGAAAACTCTGATTACAGATATTAAGGAGATTTTCAGCCACATCTTCCTCCTGAAACATTGTGCCACATTATTCACATCGATAAAGGTCTATGTTTCACAAAAACATATTAAACAAGAATAGCATGAAACCAACACAACAAGAAAACATACGTTTGAAACTTTTAAAATTACAATGAAAGTCTGCCATAGAAGGTAATATTATGGTTAACTAACCTGACTAACAGTTGGATTCGTTCCAAGTGGTCGCAACCTCTCCAGTCAACCGCTAATTCAAAACACAATCGGTTGTTTAGGTTGGCCTTTCCGAACCCCGGTTACTTCTTGCTCTCCCAGTTAATGATTCCGAACGCACCCTTAGCTGCTTAAGACCTTCATTAAATCCAAGTGGACATTTGGTAAATTGATGATATTGAAAACAGTACACCAAAATTGAAAATGTGTCAAAGAATTCAATAGTTTATTTGTGAGAGGAATAAGAAAAATTTGAAAGGGGTGCCAAAAAGATTAATTTTTTTGGAGTCTCAGTTATTTAGTTTAAAAGAATTTTTCATTTTTAAAAAGAAATCTATCTTAATAAGGTTTGTCTGAACTCTAATCAAATTAGGGTATTCTAACATTTGCTGATCAGATAAGCCTAATATTTTTTTCTAAAAGCAATTGGTAGCTTCAGCTATGTATTGTTGGATCAAACCATCCTGGATTGAGCTAATATTGATTGGTGACATCAGGATGTGTGTGCTGTGAAATAGGGGGAGAAAATACTTTTGACACTTCAAATTTGGTTTGCAAGTTTCGTAACTGATTATATAATAATCTAAAAATACAACTTTTCAAAGGCGTTTTAAATGTAATATTTGCTATGCCACTATTCAAAGTTAGTGGTAGTGCACTACTATCTATTTTCCATCAATGTAATAGTCTGGACCAAGATGTATAATAATTTCATCTAAATAACATTGCCAAAACTAACTGTGCGGCACATCATATTTTCTAAAATTATTGTTGTTGTTTTACCTAATAAAGTGAAAAGTGAATCTGATTAAAGTGAATTTCCTTGGATAAAAATAAATACAGTAATTTTAAAAAGAAGAAAATAAACTACAAAAGCATAATTTAATAAGCCCAATGTTGGAATATAAATGTCTATTTTATCCGTCAAAGAAATGTTTAATGATTTAAAAAAAGTTAAGGGTAATTAGTGATTAATATGCTTTGGGCATTATATTTGCTTTAAATAGGATCATAACATCTCAACAACAACGCCTTGTTTTTTGATAAGTCAAATACTAGTGAGGAGAGACATATTTCACACTGATCATCATATGGTGCAGATGAGCAATGTGATTCTCCTTCAGTCCTTAAACCTGAAATAGCCTAAAATTGGGTTGATCAGGAAGTAAAATAAACAACAAGAATGTAAATATAAGCATCTAAAATAAAAAGATCCCATACTGAGTGCATTACTTAACCCAAAAAATATTTTTACTTTTGTCATACTGCAATAAGTTTTGAAAGAGGTTATTTTTATCATATTATGCCTTTTCTCTGAGCATGGATGTCTGCTCTAATACTATATTTTCTGTGTTAAAAAAAAAAAAAAAAAAAATAAAAATTTTTATTTTAATTAAAGTATAAAGTGGTTTAAAATAAAATGTTTTATACTGCAACAATGGCAAATAAAATGCATACTGATTTTAGAAAAAAAAAAAAAAAAAAAAAAAAAAAAATGGCATTAAATTTTACTTGTATTTTAGTATAAGTAATTCTATATGAAGCAATGCAATTTTTTAATGTGACATTAAGTTATGTCTTAGTATTACTAGTGTAATATTACAATGTGACACTACTTGGTACAGTGGTGTTTAATGTAATAAGCCACTGTATCATTGTGTAATCCAATACAATGTAACATTGGTTAGCATTAGTCAAACACAATGAGGCATTAAATGTTTCTGTGTAATTTAGTGCAATGTGACTCTATTTAATACAGTGGCACAATGAGACACTAAGTGTTTTCAGTTTACTGTGTAATTTAGTATAATGTGACATAATATGTTACTGTGTAATTTAATACAATGTTTGTTAGAATAATTGAAAACGGTGAAATTAAACATTAGAAAAGAAAAAAAAAATAAAATAAAATAAATATAGGTATTAATTATTAAATAAAAATGGAAAGAATTCCAGTGTGAACGAATTTCTGAATATCTATTTCAGATCGATTATAAAACTATAAATAATTATTTTAAAAATAAAAGAATTTCCTATATATACTATTATAATAATAGTAATTAAAATATGAATAAACATTCTTACAGTAACTAATATTAGAAATTAGTTTTAGAATCATTAGATAACACAACCCAATACATAATTATAAATGAATTTATTCAAAAAACTAATGGGTACTCGATTTCTCCTCATTTAATTCTTCAATCCATGTTTGTGTATTTTTCATTTTAAATCTGTCTGTGTAAAATGGTTTATTTTAAATCTGTCATATTCTTGAAGATGATTATTATGATTATTTTTGCAGCGTTGGCTTTTTTAGGTATTTTTTTTTAANGTTTTCAGCAAATTTTGCTGTATGGAATCTTAGTTCGGGAAAATCCGCAAGTTAGTTTATTTGTTTTGCCATCTTTTACCAAATTTACGATCTTCAGTTTGACAAGTTTCAAATTTATGATTTATGACAGAAAATTTAAAAACGTAGTATATTAAAAGTTCTTTTTTATCTTGTAATTATTTATTTTGCTTTCTTTTTTTTTAGTTTTAACATCAAAATGCAATGAAACTAAGAAGTCTCTAGCTCAAAAATCCCATTTTTTAAGATTAGGAGGGGGGCATTTTTTTCTTTGCATAACAACATAGCATAAAAATTCCTTAGAAACTGCTGATTTTTTTAAATTACACATGGCGAAAAAATAAATTAGTACAAAAACTGACCATTCTTTAAAATTTTTAACTTATAATAATATGTATGAGAATAAAATGTAAAAAAAAAAAAACACACACACACACAATAGAATGATTGTTCTATATTATTTTTCTCCTGAGTAGAATGTATTAACCATAAACTTAATAAAATATTAACAAATTCTTGTTAATTTTACTGGACACCTCCAGGAATGCCTCTTAGCTCATCTTTTTAAGATATTAGAAGTAATAATACTTAAGGATAATAAGTTTGTCTATACTGGCTCCATAAGAAATTATAAATTTGAAACTCTTCCACATACAGAATTGGTTTGTGTCAATAAAAGTGATTTGAAATTGAAAATTTTAATTTATAAATGGTTAATTGTGCAAATTTTAATTAAGTAATAACATTTCAAGAGGTAATGTTCCCATAATCGGGTTAACCACTTGTTGAAGCAAATCCCTATCGTTGGTTCACTCTGAGATGGATAGTTTAGGTTTGCTTATATTGATGTTACTTCTCAAATTTGAATCATTTTGCTTTGAATTGAACCATTTTATTTCAAGCTACATAATTTATTGCTGACTGTCCCAGGGACTTTCCCTGTGGGGATCTCTCCTTTAAAATACTGGGAAAAATTAAATTCAACAATTCTAAACTTTTCTATGTTCTATATTAATGCTGTATCTAAATGTTGAACCACCTAATAATAATAATTTGATTAATGATATCTCGTCAGATATTTCTCTTATTTGGGTATTCCATTTCATAATTTTAAGGAGAGACATGATACCCAAAACAATCTTTTAAATTGAAAGTTATTCTTTACAGTAAGGTGGTATTTTTTTATTCAACAAGTGTCTTATGACTGGAAGTTAAACTCTTTACCCCAGAGCATTTGAGATTATAGTATGAAGACACTTTGTAGTGAACCAACAAAACAATTAGGGGTTCTCCAAAAATGAATAAGACATTGATAGAGGTGAAACATTCTATTTTGGAATTGGAGATGGATTATTTAGCTTTTTTAAAAGAAAAAATATAATTACTAAACCAATTTAAATAAAATTTGTAACAGATCTCAGAACTTTTTTCTAATGGCTGATTATAAATTTTTGAAAAATAAATAATATTTACAAATTTATTCAAATTAGGGTAACAAATAAACTTTTTAAGTTTATTTAAAATCATCAAATAATTACGGTGATTCTTTTTTTTTTAATTGTTTTTAAATTAAAAAGGTTTTTTTTTAAGATCAGTAGGAATTAATTATATTGTAAATGGGTTTTATTATTTTATTCTTAAATTCTTCTTACAGACAATTGCTTTCGGAATCAACTTTAAAAGAATACAGTCCCTCAAGGAACAGTACCTCTTTTAAAATAATATTATGTGAGTACTTAGAAAAGTGTTCCAATAATTGTTTTTTTTTTAATTCCCTGAAAGGTGAGATATGGTTCATTCTCATGACTACATTATAGAAAGGTAAAAAGACTGATTAGTCTACAATGAAAGGGCAGATGCTGCTAATTGTAGCTGAAAGATATGTCACTCTATATTGACACTGATATTTTAGATTATGACCGACAAAAAGTTTCTGTTTATATCTCAAATGAGTACATTAAACAATGATTAAATATTACTTATTATTAAAATGTTATTAGCACCATTTGCAATATAATATTAAATTTCTCTTATATTTTTGAAAGCTTGTATAAACATGATGTATTATAAATCAGTTACTACTAACAAGATTTATATTCGTGATATTAAATTGCCAAAGTGTAATGAATATTGATTATTTTAATGTTAACATATATTTTTAAAATGTGTTAAATTAAAAAAGTAAAGAGTTTATTGAAAGTTTATTTTTTATGGAATAAAAAAGAAATGTATCTCCAATTTTTATTTTTGAGCAAAGAGTATAATTTAAAATGTTATTAATTACTGAGAGGTTTAAAAAATGCAGGTCATCTTTCATCTCAGATTTGTTGGTTGTTGTTAATTTTTAGTTTATAATAATTGTTCATTTCACTAATTATTGTAAAATATGTTTTTTAAAAACAAGAATTTAATTACTTTAAAGAAAAGAAAAATATACTGTTATTAATATTAAGAAAATAGAAATATTCAAACATTTAGTAAGTAGATATATTAAAGTAAACAAATGAATTTGTATAGTTGATAGGCCATGTAGGATTAAAACGTGTTAAAACCCGATTCTTTTAACTTAGCAATATGATATAAAAAATTAAAACTAATATTATTTGTTGAATATTTGTCAATTGATGTCAAAATTTGCTGTGATCTTGATAGTTTCGGGATTTCTTCAAACTCAGGTTTGTTTTGATTGTAGATTTCAGAATGTCAATATATATATATATNTATAATTATAGTAATGAAATTTAAGGAGTTGCAGAACACTTCCCTTTTTAGGTTTGTTTAACTCATTAAACCTCTACAATAATACTCCCCATTAACTTTTCAAACTAAATTTCATTTATTGCTCCAAGAAAATTCCAATTTTTAATTATAAGAAAAGAAAAATTTTTGTCATTTACTTTAGTGACCTCCGCAAGGCTTAAGGATAATTTTAGAAAAAACAATAAGATAAACAGATGAATTCAAGTTGACAAACACCTCACCAAATTTTATACGGATGAAATAATTCATCTATATTGTCAGTTGCATTTAAGATAAATAATTTGTTTTGAATATTTTTATATATTTTTTTTTAATTTATTGTATATTGCAACTACAATTTGATTGTTATAAGCAATAATGATAACATAGTTTATACAAGTGGCTTGACATTAACTGGTATAAGACAGCTGTCCAGTGACAGAGCTTATTGAAAGTGATAATAATTATTTAATTTACATAGTTTTTATTTATTTTTATTTTTCGATTATGGTGTCAATAAGTCACGGGGCCATTGCCACTTCAGGCGCCTGGGAGGGTTATGAGGAATGGTTTCAGATGATAGATTTTGGATAAGAGGATTTTTGTGCAAGGAAACTGACTGGTGGAAGGATCTATAGCGGGAAATGGCTAGGTCTCGGACGAATGGGACGTTAAGGTCCTTGTGTAAGGTTTGGTTGGAGACATAGTAGGGTGCATCTACTATGGTTCTAAGGATCTTTGAATATAAACTTAATAATAACAATTGTACAATATATGCAGTAAATTAATATATGCAGTAATTAAGGGGATCAGCATGGCTGAACGGTTATCATACTCACTATTCTGAAACTGAATTAATTTGTTGTTGTATTTATCAGGGTAAAAATGAAACAAAACAAAAAAATAATCAAACACTTTTTCATTAGTAAATTTCTACTACTAGTTGCATAAAATGAGTAGTTAATTGTGCCAAGTATAAATGGTTTCTAAATGCGTGAAGAAATCATAGGGCGCAGTCTCTGTTGCAGATTAGAAAACCCTAGTTTTTTTTTTTTTTTTTTTTTTTTTAAATTCTTTATTGTCATAACTTCAACTACATACATTATGTAACAAGAAGTCTTGGTAGTGAATTACAATTTATATTAACATTATGGTATTGGCTTGATTCGGGTGGTCACCCAGTGGTGGCACTCCGTAGCGTGTTTTATTATACTCATGCATATTTCTATTTGTTATTACATATATATTTACATGTAGATTTAAATGTTAGGTTACCAGGTTTAGAAGGTCCCTAGGCCATTCTCTTTTTAGTCTCCGGCGAGGAGCGGTTGGGATAGTAACCGAATAATAAATAAGAAACCGGAATAATTACTCTGATTGCATGTAGTTTTTCAGTTTATTAAATTGTAACGGTTCTTCTGTATAGTAAAATATCTAGGTGTAATCACTTTGTTATTGTCAATATATACTGTTGAATTTCTGTAAATCGCTTGAATTGTGAATGTCAAAGTTCTGTGACTCCTCGTGTAAGAGAAAAAATATAAAAACTTGTAGTACCATGTACCCATAAATCACTTGTGCTTTGTTTGAAATAGTTGATTGCATATTTATCAAAATGTTCATCTATAATTTAACTCATAATTTGATTACTCTTTAATTAAAGTACTAACATTCCATATGTTGTATTCTCTATCTTTAGTTAATTAGTTATATTATATAAAAATGTCTAACGTGTACAAATGAAATATTGTATCATTCTTTAAAAAACATTATCCCTTTTGTTGTGAAACATTTAGTGTACATGTATGTGCCCTTGACTGTATAATCTAGCTCAGAAAACAAAATGTCAGAATCTCTTCTATAAAAGTAGAGATGTTCTAAATTTACCTGTTAATAAAGCATAGCTTTAAAAAAAATTGTACTTCCTTACTTTTATCTCGATATAACAATCCTACATGTAGAATCTCATGAAGATTGGTGGTGGTGTAGATTAGAAGTTGGGTGCTATACAAATAAATGATCCAGAGTGAGAAAAAACTTAATTCCGTCAATCTCCATTTTGATACAAAAATGCAAATGAAGATTCAGGAAACGATGAAAATAAAATAAAATCTTAGCAGATACTCTATAAAATCCAGAATAAAAAGTTTTGTTGGCAATATTGTGGTCAAACAATAATCTTCCCTAGAAAAATCAGGAGCAGTGGCATGCCAATTGTGATGGGAGCCTGGGGCTCTACTCAGTATGGAGGCCTACCTAATATACTTAGTTTATCCCCTTCCACAATTGTAGGATAGTAAGCTGCCTAATACATAATGTTTAAATGGACTAGATTTTAGATATTTGTAATCAAAATTGTTTTCCTACTTTCTAGCCAGAAGTGGCCTTTTTAAGGCCTTCTGAGAGCGCCACTGATCAGGATTAATTTAATGTCGCTGGGTTGATGGTAGATATAGTCATCCTAACTTCCTTGGGAAGATGTTCTGAAAATGTCTTTGTGTGTGTGTGTATATAAATATTAAGGCCAATAATCTCCCTCCCATATCCATATTGAAATTGGAGGGAAAAAACAACAAAACAATAATAATTACTACTAACATAAAATTTATTTACAAAGAAATATATATATGTACTATATTAGATAAATTCTTAATTTTCTAAAGAATAAGCCTGTACATTTTGGCACATACATACTTCATTTAATTCTTTAAATTAAAAATATTTTTAATTTTATTTTTATTTATTTATCACACATGGTAAATGGAATGTTGATTTTTTATATTGAAATTAAAAAATATATATAATGTAACAAATAAAATAAATAATACATTTAAAAAAAATAAATTGCACATTATACAACAGTAATTATAAATAATCTATATTTAAGTTTTCATATCTTTATAATATTTATTTAAGGAATGTGCCGTATAAAATAATACCTTCTTTTGTCTATTATAAACATAATTGATTTCTATTTAAACAAAAAATAATAACACTGACTTAAAATGAAAACAAATAAACATACCTTTGTATAAATACATTATTCGCAGAGCAATTAGTTAAAAAAAGTATTAGAAATATCTTTATCTGATAATCCAGATAAGTTAGAAAATCAACAAAAATACTTGTGTAAAATACATTTTTCGGTTCTTAAGGAGATAACAATGACTACCCTTTTGGTTGCTAATGACTCGCAGCTTTGGCAACTCCATGCAGAGGGTTAAAAAATCTGAACCTTACAGTCTCAAATTAATTATTCTCATCTGCATGATCTAAACCAGCGGTTCCCAAACTGTGGTACGCGCACCACTGGTGGTACGGTGGATCGGATCCAGTGGTACGCGCCGCATAAAAAATTGGGGTTGTTAGGAGTGAATTCATCCCTTAAATACCTCAAAACCAAGTATAGAAACAGTATGTCCTGGGTTGGATGATGCATTTAAAACTCAGCCCCATCACTCCAGAAATTGTTTTAGCCAATTATTGCATCACATCCATCCAAGTTTTATTAATATTCTATGTCCTATTCGTGTTATTTTGTTGTAATTTGATTTTCTTTGCTCTTTCATGAATGTTTTTTTTTTTTTTTTTTTTTTTTTTTTTTACTAAATAAAATACAACTTTTATTTAGCCCTTTTTTAACAATCATGCTCTAACACCTTCTCTCTATCCAGGGGATTGAAGGTAAAAAAAATGATACAGTACGCAGGTCTGGTACAACTTAAATTTAAAAATGTTTTGCATTAAAAAAGAACGTGACACCCTACGTTTTTGAACCTTTAAAACTCAAAATTTTTCCGGGGGAAGGCCCCAGACCCCCTTTCTTCTGTAAAAAAAGGTCTTCGATATTCCTGTATAATCATTAGTGGTACATGAAAAATTAAGACACATTAAGTGGTACGCCACCAAAAAAGTTTGGGAACCCCTGATCTAAACCAGCTTAACTTTTTACTATACAATAAATGTGCATTTAGCAAAAGCTTTGCAAATAACCTTATGTCTTTTTCATTATAAACTAATTCTCCCAAAACAGTTCTTTGATGTAGGAACTATTACTACTAAAGGTTTCTTTTAATAATTTTAGCAATAATTTATCTCTATCAGAGATAGATTATCAATTTTCCATTAGGAGGAACATTTTAAAATAAGTACAACACAATCAACAAAAGAACTATGTTTTGTATAATATATTAGGAACAAACTTAATGTTTCCTAAATTTTCTACTGAACATGTCATCAAATATAAATCAGAATGAGAAATAATTACACTTTTCTAATAACTACTCTGCGAATCTGTAAAAATGGCCACTTAATTTATATATTATATAAAAATAATAATAATATTTTTTGATTAGATATTAAAACTACAATAAGGTACTGGAGATAGCATAAAGAGTAACTCACTCTCTCATTTAATTTCTCCCTTTTTTATTATATAATGTTATAACAAAATTCATTTTTATGAGCAGCTAATAACTCCCATGTTATGAAGCAGTGTTAGTAAGTTATCGAAATAGCACCTTGATATAAAGTCTCAGTTCAGTTCAAAATATTTTCTATCTCTTGTTACATCTTCCAGGGAGAATATTATTTTGTTAAAAACCTCATAACTCAATAGTTTGCATATTGCTGTAATACATTTGATATTTATCCATGATCAGTTGACAATATGGCTTCATCAATAGATTTTCTTTCAGTTTAAAACCTTGGATGTCATTTTGTTAAACAGTAGTACTACTGTAATGTACTTTTTATAATCCTCATTATAAAAATAATTTCATGCCTTCTTATAAGATTATTTTAGAAATTTCTGCACTGGTTTTACAAGATAATATGTAAATAACCATAAACGATTTTGGCATTGGTAAACTCTACCTTAAAAAATTTTCATTTTTTTTTTTTAAGGAAAATACATCAATTTTCAATGGGTCAAGTTATTACGGAGAATGATGACCATTACGATTATCAGAGACTCTTCTGAGTTCAGGTGAATGTTTACCAGAACCTGGACTTCTTTGTCCTGCCCTAACAGGTATCCTAGAGGAGCTTGTTTTAATACTAGTTACACTAACATTTCTCGGTGGTTTTGTAACTTCCACAGTTGTGGGGGGAGGCGGAGAGGAATCAGTCTCTATCTCCACTATAGAGAATTTCTTCTCTGGAACTTCGTTTCTAAGAATCTTATTTGCCAGACTAGATTCACCATCCTCTTTTTGCTTGGGCTCCACCTTGAAAGTACTGAATGTGCCTAAAGGCTTGTCATTTTCTTTGTTTGTCCCTTGTATTCTATACGATTCGTCCAGTGAAAAGTCCAGACTTTTTTTCGCAGTGTTTGTATCGTTTTTGAATGTTGTCATAATTTTCTTTGGAGATTCCAAGTCATCGAGGGATGTTCCAAAAGATTTCATTCTCTTTGGAAGTTCAGATTCTTCAATAACAGATGTGTAAGCATTCGAAATAAAATCTTTTGAATCATCAATAGTATCAAGCACTCTTTTAAGTGAAACAGATTCGTGATTCATATTGGATAATTTAGAAGAAGAGCCATTCATAATAGGTTTTTCTGTTTCAAATGATATGGGTTTATAATTGTCCAATTCAGGTGAATTAACTTCCCGGCAAGTAGAGTAAGAAGCTTGGAAGGAATCCAAAGCCTGAATAGAATTCGATTCGTTCAATCGATCAGTCAATATTTCAATTTCAGTGATGAAATCAGGAATAGGAGAAGTGGGTAAAGGAGGAGTGCTGCCACCAGAACTGCTGTTACCATTGACCATACCGTTTCCATTGATACTTGTTGTAGACTGATGCCAATCCATGGGCATCTGATCTATAGGAGGAAGAGAAGGAGGATCTGGCACCTCCTGTTCAGTGTGGGATAGGTTGAATGATGTGGTGGCAATTTCCGATGCTGTCATTTCTGGCTGAGATGCCACTTGAGCTATTGTAGAATCTTCTACATTGATATTTGTTATAGGTGGGGATGGTACTGATAGATTAGTTATAGGGGTAGAACAAGCATTTGCAGAGGTTAGTTCAGTAGCAACTGGGGAGGAGCATCCGCTTTCATCAAGTTCACTTTCTGAATCAGAATCTTTTAGAGCATCTTCAAGAGTTCCCCAAACATTAGATTTCTTAAGAGTTCCTGTTGAAGCAGGTTCTGCTTCTTTATAAGGTGTGAGTTCTTGAGGTGGCAAAGGTGCCTTCCTCTTCCTTCCACCTCCATCAGCCAAGTCAAGTGACACAGCTCTTTCAAGAACAGTTAGTTTATCTCCTTCATATCGGGATAGATCACCCAATGATGAAGCCTTCCTACCTTCTCCTTCAGCTTGATGTACAGTGACATGAGAGGAATCTAGTTCTATCCTTTCCCCAACAGTTTCATTGTCACTGTCAATACAGTCTCCGTTATCAGAGCTCAAAGTTACAACCGGAATACCAGATTCAACTTGTGGAGGCGTAGGAGCTTTTCCTTTCCTCTTTCTTTCAACTTCATCAGTTTCAATACCACCGCCAAAAGGTATGACCTTAATGTTGTCTTTGTCTTCCGGTACACTGAGTTCCACTGATCTGAATCCTTCGTCCCTACCTCTAGCTTCTCCTCGCTTATCAAGGGTGCTACATCTGCTTGGATTTCCTGAACTTCCTCTTTCATCATCCTGATGCAGCGAATTATGGAGTTTCTCTTTGAGATTCTGAATGCCCTTAACAAGCATAGCTTTTACATTGCTTGGACTGCTTGATTCTTTCCTATCTGGCTCATCCAATTCTATAGTGTGGAAAATGTTCTCTTGCTTTTGGACACTTTCAATTATGCAGTTCTTGGTATTCTGATAGCGTTCAGCTTCTTGTTTAGACCTCTTCTCCAAGGTGGACATTTTAGGTTCAGCCGCATCATTAACACTTTTCTCTGCTGATCTTCTGCTGCTAGATTTCTCAATCTGTAAAAGGAATAAAAAATGAATTTAGCTTTTTCCTGTCTTAGCTTTTTAATTTAGTTATAATAATATATACATACATATAAAATTAAATATTAAATGTAATAATATGAATAAATAAAAGCGTACAGCAAGAAATATTCTAATATTTAAAATATGTATATTCAAAAGTAAACATTATATTCAAAAGTATTTTAATACTAACTTGCTGTAGGTCAGATATGGAGTGTGACTTGTAAAATGGATGAGCGATGGACCTAGGTGCCGGTGGGTGTCTTGAGCTGACATTACCAGTTGGGGAAGACACACCCAACTCAACATCATAAGGGCTGGCATACGATAAAATGGTCAGGGCATCTTCCAGAACCACATGTTTCAGGCACACTTTAACACTCTCTAATCTGTCACCTGAAACAATCACAAGCAGTATAAAATAATCAGGGATTAAAGGGGGGGGGGATGCTAAAAAAAGGTTATAATAATTAAAATTTAGTATTAAATAGGGCATAAGCGTCATGATGCCCTCCATATTGTCTAATAATTTCAAACTAATGACTATATTTATGTTTCACAAGGGCTGATAAAGGGCATTTTCTGGAAAGTCTGTTATTTTCTACATGATATCAATGTGAAATAGTGTGGTTAATGAATTTTCAAATCAATATTAAATAATTAATGACTGTAAATTAAGCACAATTAATTGTATCATTTTGCATTAAACCATAATAAGGAAAACAAAAGAAGAAGTGTGTTCAAACCTGGATAGATATGTCCACTTTCTGAAGCTGGTCCCCTGTGCAATACATCCTTAATGAAAACTCCATCTCTCATATTTCCACATATGTTAAAACCAAGGCCAGTGAAATCTCGACTCCTTAATGGCACCACACGAACCACTGGACCCTGCAAATACAGTAATGTGTCTCATAAAGAAGAATAGATTTCTTCAACAATCTATCTGTAATATACTAAAAAGTAACTTAATAATAATATTATGCTTAATAATAGTAGCTTACATAACTACATTCATAAATAACTAACTCTATGGTGCAGAAATCCTTGGGAACTAGGTATGCTAAAGGGCTATAATACAACAATATATTTAACCCTTTGACTATGGCAGGACTCACCATGTGCGTCACATATTGTCTCTTTAGAGAACCTGCATGACGCCCACGATGCGTCACAGACAGTAAAATAGCATCTTTCCAAAAAAGGAGTGGGGGAGCCTTTGCCATATGATATCAGTTTGAAAGAGGGGTGGTACTATTCCATGTATGTTAGTACTAGTCCAGTGGTTGAATGGAGAGGGTTGTTATCATTTCCTTTGTTATGGTCTTACCTCGTGTTTTTGCTATCTCTTTTTTTCTGCTATTTCTCTTTTCATGAATGACGCACTTGCTCCGACAAATCGTTTTAGTAACATTTTGCCCTTTCTTTTCTTTTTATTTCTTTTAATATACATTAATTTCTAAAATAAATACTTTAGCTGGCTGGTGTGAAAAGGAATCTTAATAAATATATATCTTAATATGTATATATATATATATATATATATATATANNNTTTTAATTGCCCCTAATTATATCACGTTCGCAGCTACAGTTTAATTATGGTTAAATTTAATATTATTAATGATTGTATCGTACTTTACTGAAAAAATAATCCTACCTAGAAAATGAGTCTATATACTGCATAAAATTGTTATCTTGCCAAATTATTTATGCCTAGTTATCTAAATTCAAAAATTAATAGAAATAAAAAGACTTGATAAGAGAAAAAAATTATTTCTTATAAAGTAAGGTCAGCAGAACATAAGGTACATTTTCCGTGAAAACTGTACGTATAGGAGAAATTTAGACTTTAGAATGGGATTATG
Source organism: Gerris buenoi (assembly GCA_001010745.2). Classification (NCBI taxonomy): domain Eukaryota; kingdom Metazoa; phylum Arthropoda; class Insecta; order Hemiptera; family Gerridae; genus Gerris; species Gerris buenoi. Next base: position 308,860 of record KZ651277.1, read on the forward strand.
CACACAAAAATACTTCAGAAATTTGTTTTAAAATTCTGGTAGTGTTTTAATGGACATGGTGGTGTGTATTAAGGTTGACTTAATATTATTCATTTAAATCAAATTATAATTATTATTAACTACGGGAAACATACAGAGAAAAATAGACTCCAGCGCCGGGAGTCTATTTTTCTCTGTATGTTTCCCGTAGTTAATAATAATTATAATTTGATTTAAACAATAAACATTAGAAAAATCTTGCAATTCTGATGCAATTGTGCATCAGAATCGTTTTCATACACATCTCCAGACTATGAGTCCAGACTAAGATAAATAAATGGGGAAAAATACGTTCCCAGGAAGTACTCTTTTCTCTCTTCCAGTCTCTACTGCAGTCAAAGGGTTAAAGGATGACATGGGGTTAATGAGTTGTTCCATTATTTGTATAAACTTTATGATTGGCAATCACAACAGGTATAACTTGTCTATATGGTGATGCTGGGTTTAACAACAAGCAAGGGAGTACAGCCCAGAAAATGAATCAAAATCTATGGTCACATTTATTCCAATAAAAATAAATGTTTGTTTTGATTTGCTGGTCTTCAAATAGATATAAATAACTTATCTAAATTAATTTACTTAATTATATAATTTTTTTCTAAATATACAATTAAGCCCGTTGCCATGGGCCAAAGGGCTCGTTTTATACCCTAAGATAGTAATAAAAATAAATTATAATAATTACCGAAGAGAATGAATCATCCATGGCCTTTACTTTTATGTTGCCATTTGGAACCAGACCACTGGCCCATATATCCCATTTTGTCTGTAAGAAAAAATTAAAAAATATAATTTAAATAAACATTTTCTTTGTGTAATACTTAAGAACTAATTTGAATTTAATAAACAACATGATGACATGATATGTTTTCAATAATCGAGTACACTGGACTACTGGACACTGGCTAGTTATGGTAGTAGAAACTAGAAACTAAAACCGGCACCAACGGGATGGTAGAAACTAGATGGCACTATGTAGGTACTAAACACTTAAGCTAAACTGCATTACATGAATGTTTAAAGTTTAGTATTCAACTAAAATTAGAACACTGAAAGAGTTCTTGATTGTAGAGTCACCAGGGCCGTACCTAGGTGCATCTGCGTACATGGCGAACCGATAAAAGTGCGCCCTACCGGGGAGTCTGTGGGTTTGGTTCTTTGTATGTCTGTCGTGCTGACACTCAATCTTTGCGAACCACCATATCTTTAAAACTACTTGTCTGATTTATATAAGATTTGGATGGTAAGTCATAACTAGTCCATTGTTGGTCCCAAATAGGTTTCAACCTCCTGAGTCTATTTGTTTCTCTTCCACGTACACGTAAGCACAAACATACATTTATGTATACCTATATATCTTCATAACTACTTATCCGATTTGAATGGGTATTTGGGTGGTAAGTCGAAAGTGACACGCAGATAGCCCCAGATCAATTTCAACCTTTGCGCAACTTTAATTTTGATAAATTGTGACATTAATTCATTTAAAAATCAAAACAATTGTGCAATAGTTATGCCACTAATCACAATATTCATCTTGCCCTTTTGGTTGTAAAAATCTAGGGCCGCCCCACAGAGGCCCGGGGCTCCAGGGGGTCCAAAAATAGGGCCTGTGCCTCCAAAAATTAGATAGGGCATTGGGGCCCCTCACCAAGAAAAAAATAGGTGAGAAAAAAAAACCTTTGCTTTCAGAACTGAATGGGGTTTCCTTACAATAGTAAAGAAGTATAATTTCAAGTTAGATTGTATTATGTTCTAAAGGGGCCCCTACCAACATTGGTACAATGATGGTAATTTTATGTTTTTTGGATTTGGGGGCTCCTTGGCACCGGGGTCCGCCCGCAATTCGGGCCCATAATTATGCCACTAATAACAATATCCGTCTTGCCTTTTTTGGTTGAAAAAAACCAGGGCTCCCTGGAGACCTAGGCATTTGCCCCCTTGCCCCCCCCCTAATTTTTTCCCCTCTTTTCCATTTTGCGCCCTTCTCAAACCTGCGCCCTTAGCGAGGGCCACCTTCGCCACAGCCTCGGTACGGCCCTTTTTCGGTACACAGCCTCGGTACGGCCCTTTTTTTTAGGTGACTCTGAGTCACCTAGAGCCATATCATTTTAAATTAAAATAAAAAATTAAATTATTAAAGTTAACAATAATTCTAACTCCACAATATAAATTAACATATTTTAATTAATAATAAATTGGTAAGGCGTGAATTCTCACGTAAAAAGGGTTTCGTTGGTATTGTGAAACAAAATTAGTAAGGGGGAGGAGGGAGGGGGGACGAAAAATGTCGATGTTTTTTAACAAAATGACGGGGAAAATGAAATATTACCCTCAAGTGTTATATATTTTTGTCATCTACTCTTCAATACCTTTCATTTGATACCCCACTCAAAATTTT
>KZ651277.1:312215-325571 GCA_001010745.2 Gerris buenoi
AAAAGAAGCAAATGAGGATAATTTTACTACTGGCAGGTTTCGAGCACATATTATAATGGATTGGCCATCATCAGTAAAATATTTTAACATTTAAAAAACTGCATTGAAATTTTCACTCTTTTTTAAATATATATATATATATTTTTTTAGTAAAACAAACACCGACAGTGCTATAAAATGATAAAGATCGCTAAATTTATAAAAGCGGACCCAAACGTTTAAAATAAAGAAAACATAGTTTTTACCGATATTTTACGTTCTAACGAAACGATTTTAGTAAAACTTCTTACTCGTCGTCTAAATTACTATTGAAACAGGCATGTAAAATTTCAATATGATTCAAGAAGAAGATTTAATAATTATTTTAATTGGAGTAATACGCCGACGGAGTCTGATGGGACAGTTATTTTCTTCTTTACAACCATCTCCTTTAACTATAAACTCATAAAAATTAACTTTTACCTTAATTTAAAATACATTATTATTGTGAGATGCTCTCTTCAAAGATAATAAAAAGTTTTTTAAAAGATAATCAATTTTGCCTTAACTTCGCTAGTACAAATAGTTAGTTACTTTTAATGTTGTCTATTTTCTAACCCCACCATGTAATAGGTAGTTTTATAATTTATATTTAATGAAAAGCGTACGGAACTTCGTTCCTACCGGGTGTCCCGCGACACCACACGTATATTTTTTTTTGTTTTTGAGTTGTTTAAAACAGTCGATCTTAGTGTCATCCCTTTCAAACTTGTATTTCTAGATTTTTAAATGAGTTATCATTTTATATTTCTTGGATCAATTACAGACTTTCCAAACGTAAGCTAAAGCTCTTTAATTTTCCTGCCATCCACAAACTATTTCGGCTCTAAAGTTTTGTTACGTTAAGGTTCACTTTATAAAACTGCAAGCAGGACGCGGCCACCCAGCTGACCACTGGAAAATGACCAACTAATTGCCCCCCCCCCCCACAATGAAAACACTTCTCTTCTGGTTACTGTATTTGACATCTCTTCGACTTTTTTTATCTCTTCTCGTGAAATGATGACGCACCTCGAAATTATTTGCTATTGCTAAGCAAAAAAAAAAAAAAAAAAAAACCACATTAATTCCAATAAAAATAAATGATTTTTTTGATTTGTTGGTCTTCAAATATATTAACTCATGTAAATAGACATCAAAAGTAATTTACTTAATTTTATTTTTTATTTATTTATTTTTTTTTTTTCTGTAATAAGAAATTAAAGCCCGTTGCCACGGGCCTAAGGGGTCGTTTATTATACAATGGTAAAATCAAGAAAAAACTAAAAATAAGAATGAACATACAGGTAAATACATGCAGGTACCAGTAGCTTTAAAAATATATTGGTAATACCCTAATCAGTTTCAAGCTTGAGTAAGCCGGCTAACTTTTTTGACATTTTAATGATTTTGTTGATCAACAGAAAATAGTTATTCTCAATAGTTAAAGAAAGTAGGCAATCAGAAGCTGCAACAAAAACGTTCAATAAACTAAGCAGGGAAAATAGTTTTAATTTGTCCTTAAAAAAAAGAAATGTTTTTAAGTCTCCGAGGTATCAAGAAAATCGTAATTACTGTAGGTAATTGAATAATCATTTATTTTGTATTTAATGATATTTTACGCAAACTATTTTTTTTTTTTTTTTTTAGATACATATCCGTGAAAAACTTATAAATTTGACCTATTTTATAAGATTACCTACTAATAGTTTCCCACAGAACTTTTAGTACTTCTGATATGTTCATCTTCAAACATCAATAAACAACTATGACATTTATCAAAACTTTCCGATTTAGTTCCGCAATAATAGAGCATTTATAAAATTTGCATCTAATCCTCGCAAACTACTGTTAAAAAAATATATAGCATAATACATATATTGCATATCTTTGTAAATAGTAACTTCGTTACATATTTACATATTTATCATAGCTGCTCATGACGAGATCAATTAGCATATGCCATTGCTAATAGGTTCACATCATAGGGAATTTACCCGATCTCATAATTAGTTGCCCACAGAAGATTTATTTAAACCGATAAAATTAAGATAAAATTAACAAATTCCTTAAACAAAATAATATCAATAAAATTAGTTAGGGATAAAATCCAATTAATATTAGATTTTACGATCTCCAAAATCCGTAATTATAGTAGCTGATTTCAAAATATGTGAGGAGTGAATTCCTTAACTTTAACGACGCCCATCAATGGAAATACAGAGAATGACTAAAGTAGTAGTTCGATTAAAAATAGAAGCATAAAGATTTTATGGGGGGGGGGGGGCTAGAATAATTAATTAAAACGACGGGAAGGAAATATTAAAAAAGACAGGTTAACCTTAAAGGCCAATGATTTTTTTTTTTAATTTCTCGCAGGTAGAGAACTAAGGTTAAGAATGTTAGAACTGCAATCCCTGGAGAAGCCTGTGTAAATGTGAAAGCTCGGTGAGTCGAGCATCGGCTTTAGATGTGGGACGATGCGTACTTTCTGTACACTGAACCCTGTACTATAAAGGGGTAAAGGTCACAGGTCATCATCCATTCAATAACAAAACAATCTTATACTTTGACCTTCATAGCGAAGGATATCCACCTATCCAGCTTATCCATTTCAGAATTTCGAGAAAAAAATGTGAATGTGGGAATCTTTACATTTAACTCGAACGTGTAATATAAAATACAATTAATTTGTCTAAACTTTCAATTCATTATAAAAGTGAGCATAGGGAAAGTAAAAATACAAATTATTTTATTTTAAAAATAAAATAAAATAAATCACAAGGCTAAACTAAAGGTGTAATTGAATAAGAGTAGGTCTAAATTACAAAAAAAATTATGAGATTAAAATAAAGGATACCTTTAAATCCAGGGTTGTCATAGGCGTAAAGGTCACCCTTCTCTGAATCTGTGACCAACACCAGATGTTGTCCTGAAACAAAATGTAAATTATATATTAGTAAAGTTGTGTGGAATAGCTACAGGTAAAATGATCAGGTAAATTTAAAATATTGGGTCACACTAACTGAATAGTTTTTAATACAAACCAATTTTATAATGTGATATGATAATACATTGGTGATAGGCATACTTATGTATAGTGTTTAATTGCACTGGTTTCGACAAATGTATAAAATTACAGAACTAACATTTTCACATAACGCAGAAAATTATTAAAACTCAGGTTTAAAAATAGCTTACACAATTTATCTAAAGTTATAGCCACAATTATGATATGAGTGACATAATCAACTCTTAATTATTATAAAATTAAAATGGTTTATGAACTAACAATTAGCTCCTTTAAAATGATTGTACATAATAATATAATATAAATGTTAGAATAAATTCAACATAGAGAGGAAAAATTATACTAGAGTATCCTTTATATTTCATATAAACAGCTTTGTTTTCCGGTGAAATCCTCGTCACGATGGGGTTGAAGTCCGACGTTTCGCTTTGACTACTGGAAGCATCTTCAGGGGTGTGGTGTATCGTGATGTTGACTCGAAGTAAACACAAGATATACTTTACTTTTTTTGTTTACTTCGAGCCAACATCACGATGCACCACACCCCTGAAGATGTTTCCAATAGTGAAAGCGAAACGTCGGACTTCAACCCCTTTGTGACCGAGCACCGGAAAACCAAGATGTTTATGACGAATCTATCCGCGGAAGCCTACGCACCAAGTTATCTATATATATAAAATTAAAGTTTTGTCTGTACATTGGTCAGAATTGAAATTTTTTTGGATATTTTTTCGTTTTTTCGAACCCCGCGGGGTGAAGGCTAGTCCTACATACATAATCCATTAGTGTCCCGACGACTCACCATGAAATAATTTATTTTACCAAGCTAAGGCAACCACATTTATTCCAATAAAAACAAATGTTTGTTTAGATTTTTTAGTCTTTAAATAGATATATTAAACTATCTTAATTAATTTACCTACTTAGTTTTTTTAATTATAAAATTAAGCCCGTTACCACAGGCCTATGGGCTGTATATTATTAAAACGAAACTTGATTAAATGTATGACCTTGAAAAGAGTATTTTTATTTTTTTACCGAGCTTACTACAAAAACAAAATGAATAAGCAGCAAAAGGACAATAATTAAAGAAGTATCTATTAATTAGACGATTTTAATAAAAAAAAAAAACATTTAAAGTCATTAGAGACAAATGGAACAGTCTCCACAATAGAAGAGATATAGACAAATAGAAGAGATATTTCACTATTAACAAGTCCCACCACACTGGCAATTAAGTCCAGATTATTAGGGATTGAATGGTTTTAATTTTTGGAAACACTGGTTTAATAATAACCAGCACCAGCAATGCGATTGCATTAAAATAAGAAGTGGTGTATTATTTGGAATTAAAAGTTATAATTTAAAAGGATAAAAGCAAACACGCATAAGAATAAATACATCCGCGAGTATTCTTAATAAAATAATACTTTCAAGTTTTTTGAAAGTTTTTATGAAATTTGATTATTTTTAATAAATAAATAAAAACAAAGTGGAATAAATAAGATTATTTTAATCTCAGACAAATGACAGTAATTTGTCGAAGGATTTTTTTTATTTATTCCGTAAGAAGCTTGAGCTCCATTCATTTTACTTTTAGATGTTAGACATTGGAAGGACGACATCTTTCACTAAACACTAAACTGATGCACAAATTTAATAATAGTCTGATCTGATGTAACCAAAAGGTTGGATTCCCCTATACGATCTGGAATTGTAATAAGAGATAACTTATGAAATGAAGAAGAATCCATAATTGGTGCATTTTTTATCAAAATATAGAAAAGACTTTAATTATATGTGCCAGTTTTTTTCCATTTCTATACATGATGCCCCGTATAGGGGAATCCAACCAACCAAAATCTTTGTTAATGGTTAATTGAGCTGAGCGAAGCAAAGCTCTTATACTAAACTTTGCATTTTTTCTTATGCATACTCCTCCTGAACGGCTGAACCGATCTGCTCAAAATTTGGCACGCTCATAGTGACTACCCACAGAAAGGTATAAGGTATAAATCTGAAATGGTCCAAATCGGTACGCAGAGGTACGGGGTAAAGGGTACAAAAGTTTTCTCCTGAACGGCTTGGCCGATCCGCATAAAATTCGGCACGGTCATAGAGACCAACCACAGGAAGGTATAAATCTGAAATGGTCCAAATTGGTACACGGGGGTACGGGGTACAAAAGTTAAAATAGTATATGCCCTTCAAGATGCATGTCGTTAGAAAGCTCTGTAAAAGTACAGTTATTGTTGTTATGTTAACCTTTGTCATATTTTCATTTATGAGGGGTCACTATAGGTAAAATGGAAATAAATAAATAAATAAATAAATATGGTTAAAATACACGCTCAGCTCAATATTGCAAGCATCGGTTTGTTACTGAGCGATTTGTTTTTCTTTTCAATTTGGATTTTTTAAAATCTTAATCAATAGATAGATAAGGTAAAAATGTTAAAGAGATAAGAGTGGCTCTACCTATCCTCTCTCAATGAACCAATACCTTTTCTATTATCTATTGTTTGCAATTCCGTGCAATCGTTGTGTATAGAACTCACATAATATTTTGACCAACTGTAACTCATTATAATGTATAAACTTGTACATCAAATTATACTGATTAATATATTGATAATAATTCATAAAAGATATAGTCTAAGAATAGTGGCGTTGTGTCTATGATTTATTCATGTCCAAATTATAAACTCCATACATATTATATCTATGTGGTAGGTATATTTGAAAGAGTCCTGGGGAATAGTCAAGTAACATGTTTGGTTCGATTAACTTTTGTAACTTAGTCAAAATTATTAGGGATTGAATGGCTATAATTTAACTTAAGGCGAAAACTGTAGCACCTTGAAGTCCAGATAAAAGATCTTCAAACGTGTAGCTCACAATCCCAAAATGGTCAAAATGGTTTAACAATAAATACTATATATGTACGCATATATATATACTACCGACATAATAATATAGCTATAAACAATGTTTCGTTAAAATTTAGTTAATTAATGACATAAATTACAATTTTTAACTTTTTGGTAGGTAGCTTAGATAGCAATGCCCTATCAGTAAAGTGAGCTGCCCTATCAATATACAGTTAAGCAGGAGCGGGCGTGGTTACCATTTGGATGGATGAACGCAAATGTGGGATTATTGGACCGGGCCCCCTCTCAGTGTTCACCTAGCATCGCTATGTAAATAAGTAGCTTTTTATGTGCAGTAGCGACAAACTGATGGTTGCGAATGCCAATTATAAGGTTTATACAGCTGGTGGAGCGATAAACTAACCCCGATTTGTCAATTATATAAATAGATGTATAAGCCTAGGCCCTTCACGGGCTGTTGAGCCACGTAGTTAGTTAGTTCTAGCAGTTAGAGAAGACTAGTGATGATAATTCAATGTTCTCAGATGTTTAAAATGTATGCAATCATTTTTATTTACATGAATTTATAAATAAAAAACTATAAAAGCATTGAAAAAGTTTATTTTTTAAGATACAAAAAACAATAATAGGGTTAATTTATAATGTTAAAACACAGCTGTAAACTATACAAGTAATATCATATAGCAGAAATAGTATCATTATTTATTTAATCATGTTTGTCTGAGGATGGAAATTAACATAATACAAAATGTTAGGTCCATTTGTTGAGACACACAACCAATTAAGAATTGTAATAAAGATTTCTTAATTGGACCCCAATCCTAATTGATATGGATTATAGACTATTCATTAAGAAGATACAGGAAAGAAGTTTAAGAAGCACTATTAAGGTACTTTAAGTAAAATAGAGTTTATGAAATTAGGAACGGAGGTGAAATTAAGTGTTCTACTTATGTCAGTTTCATGGCCGCTTAGGCCAGCACGTATATATATAACCCACAATTTCAATAATAATAAAAAAAAAAAAAAAAAAAAAAAATTGGGTACGTGGTACCTTGATTAAATGTATGACCTTGAAAAGAGTATTTTTATTTGAAACAGGCATGTAAAATTTCAATATGATTCAAGAAGAAGATTTAATAATTATTTTAATTGGAGTAATACGCCGACGGAGTCTGATGGGACAGTTATTTTCTTCTTTACAACCATCTCCTTTAACTATAAACTCATAAAAATTAACTTTTACCTTAATTTAAAATACATTATTATTGTGAGATGCTCTCTTCAAAGATAATAAAAAGTTTTTTAAAAGATAATCAATTTTGCCTTAACTTCGCTAGTACAAATAGTTAGNGGCGGTATTTTGACAGATGTAAACAAACTTTGACGTCATCAAAATTATCGCACTAATAAATAATTATATTCACTTATAACTTTTAAACTAATAAATGGAATTTCATCGGGATTTTTTATATTTGTTCCTTAATTTTTTCCGGTTCCAACGATATGCTACAAGTCAAAAACCTATATCTAATTTCAGTATTATTAACCTTCAAAATTTAAAAATTCAAAAATTTATAACTTAAAAATGGTGGCCATTATCAAAATGAAATTTGGTGGGCTTGTTTGTCATACAGAAAGGTACATTCGTGCCAAATTCAACTCGATCAGGACCATTGTCGATTTATTACGATTTTTTTTTTAATTTTTGCTGATTAAATTGGGTTCAAGATGGCGGAAAAAGTTGATTTTCCGGGTGGCACAACTACAGGTTAGGACTGATTTTTCTGCCAAGTTTCAACTCTCTAGGTTAAATACCTTGGGCGCTACAATGATAACACACACACACATACATACACACTACACACACAGATACATACGTCATGCTGAAAACCACTCAGGAGGTCTTAAAAACACCTAAAACGGATAATTCCGTTGAAATCTCGAGAAAAAAAAATGTTTTGGTGAAAATAATACTTTTCCTACTATTAGTAGTGCGAGGAAAAGTAAAAATCGATTTATTGACAATAAAAGAATAATTGTTTGAAATTATTAAGCCTATAACAAAATATTTCAATTTCCGTTATCATTTTTGTTATCAAGAAGGATAATATAGATTTGAATTCAGGACGCGTAGCCCAAGCAAAAGTTAGGAGTTTATTGAATGAGCGTCACGGCAGACCACATGGCAAGGATATATGGTTTATACGGTGGACCGCGCTATGAATGCAGATGATGCTCGTGTGACCGTGTCACGCTCACGAGTTTTTATGGTTCTTTTGTAGAACGAAGAATCCTTAGAAAAAGAAAAAAACAAGCGGAGGAGTTGAATGCAGGGTGAAGAGCCTGCGAGTCTGTACGGGGTCGGATTATAGACCCCATACCCCATATCTTCATACATCGCCGCTCTGAAACCTACTTGTTCTTATCTATAGACTTTCACCACTCAAGCGCAGCATCCTAATATCTTCTCATCTTTATCCTTGATCCTTGAGACTTGAATGTCTTGTGTTGAAGGTATCGATTCTATTAATTCCGATAATAGACGTCCCTACTGGCCTATTTATCTACCTGCAGATAGAAATGTCACCATTAAACTGTAGTAAACCCAGGAAACAAAAATCATCCAGCAGGACCCAAACAACAACATTTCGATAACGATTCTGAGACCTCTTTCAGGCCTTATCAATTTACCATAACAAAGACTTATCGAGGGACAGTGAATTGTTTAGATGAAAAATTACGTAATTTTTGCTTTGCCCCCAGAAATTCAATCCATATAAACTCTTTAAGTACACATTTAATAACTAGTAAATGAAGAAAGCAATTGGGGCATACATTTTATTTATGTGGGTTGTATACTCTATATCAAAGATATATACTCTAGCTTATGAAGTAATAAACATAGGTATAGGTATGTATATATCTTCACTTTATTGAAAATACTGTGGTCCCATTACACTTACTTTGTTGATTTATCCATATTACTTACACTTTAGCTTAATGGTGTGAGAACTTCTCTTACATCCATAGCAATTTAAATTGTTTTAAAAATAATGTAACTTACCGGTGATGACCGCGACATAAAGGATGAAAGTTTCTCCTCTTGTGCTAGAGCTAGAGGCATCTTCAGAGTGTAGCATGTTGGTCCAATGAAAGTAACATGCACCACAAAACCAAAAGATGCCTCTAGCACAAGAGGCGAAACGTTGGAACCTTCCATCCATTATCTCGCGGTCACTACTGGAAGACCTAAAACTCCGTTATGAAACTAACCGCAGAAGCCTACAAGCGAAGTTATACTAAAAATGAACTAAATAAATTAATAAAGCAGTGATAATATTTTTATATTTTTTTTTAACACTAATCAAGCATGGCCTAGTAGTAGTAAGGTCCTAGCACTAGTACTAGACTGGTAGGGCGAACCACTTGATCGAACTTACCAATTAGGCCAACTTTTAGGCCCATTTTACTCGCCCTGTGGTAGAGTTCCAGCCACTTCACCAAATACCTCTGCACATTGTACCGCCGAATCAGGTATAATGATGTGATTATTAATGAGTCATATCAATCAAAGTATTGCGATGAGGGATCGAACCCGAACCCACGACCTCGTACCGCCCATGATTCAGAGATTGCCGATCAGACGTGCTAAGAAATTTAATCCACACGGCCAGCGAAGTTATACTAAAAATGAACTAAATAAATTAATAAAGCAGTGATAATATTTTTATATTTTTTTTTAACACTAATCAAGCATGGCCTAGTAGTAGTAAGGTCCTAGCACTAGTACTAGACTGGTAGGGCGAACCACTTGATCGAACTTACCAATTAGGCCAACTTTTAGGCCCATTTTACTCGCCCTGTGGTAGAGTTCCAGCCACTTCACCAAATACCTCTGCACATTGTACCGCCGAATCAGGTATAATGATGTGATTATTAATGAGTCATATCAATCAAAGTATTGCGATGAGGGATCGAACCCGAACCCACGACCTCGTACCGCCCATGATTCAGAGATTGCCGATCAGACGTGCTAAGAAATTTAATCCACACGGCCACGGAGTTCTCTAAGCAATCGTAGCAACTTAAATGTTAAAATCATAAAATAAAGAGCAAACGTAGGAAAGAATATAACCCTCTATTTGTTTATATCCAATTTAAGTTCCTATCAATAATTATTTAGGTTATAACAGAATTAAGATTTAAGACATCACTTAGCTCTTTAAGAGCTAAATGCTCTTCATATACAGTAGTTCAGCAATGATCAATACTTCCAATTATTATAATTTGGCAGTTATTAAAAAATAAATAAATAATAATATATAAATTTTATCAACATACATTTATTATGCCAGTAATGCACTTAAATTTTAGCTCTATCTAATCTCAACAAAAAAATCTCTTAATTTCTTTTAACGTCTTTATAAAATAATTTGATGAAAATATCTTGATTTTGAAAGGAGTTGGCTTGAAACCTGAAAGTCGGTAACTCTGGGTGATTCAAGGATCAAAATAAAAGTAAAAAATCTACAAAAACCGGTTCTGGGCATATAATACGAAACTAAAATATACAAGAAATTTAAATTTTCTACAAAAATAATAAGATTATGTAAATCCAACTTAAGTTAATCCATACATACTAACTTATTTAGCGGAGGTGTGATTACGTACATTTTAAAAATATAGGATTTGGTTGTAAAACTCTACTGCGATGAGACCACCCATGATAAGATTGAAGCCCATACCAACAAAAAAATCACTGAACCGACTTTAGGCACGAATTCACGGTGATTAGGCACCGAGTCCCAAACGTTCCTGCGATTAGGGTCAAAACCTAACCATTATCATGCCTTCTATACAAACAGTAATCAGACTTAATATATGGTTACAATGCATCTTAAAACTTCTTGTTCTGTTCTCATGTGTGATCAACATCGTGAGGTAACCTTGAAAGTTTCCAACCACAGGAATACAGCACGTTATAATGAAACACAGGGAATTGTAGAGAAAACGAATAATCAAAGAAACAAAGAAACTGCAAGTATTAAAAGGAACATGTCGATGGAATTTCCTTTTTTCATAGCATTATTTAATTTATACATTACAAACAGTACAAGGTCGACCTCGAAATGACAGAACTAACGCCGAGAGCAGAATACTAACTAAAACGTTTTGAGGTAAAATTGAGGCTCTTTATAGAATTCCTGAAGCTGCTTCTCGAGTTGCATTGTAAACAGTGAAAATTAAGAAGAAAACCGAGAGAAAATATAAAGTTAAAAAAATAGTTTAAAATTAGAAAATATTCAGAATATTCTGAACAGAGGTAAACTGTCTGAGATGGAAATAGTAAAACCAAGCAAGGCCTAAAGAAAAGTTATATAATTTCAAAAATAGAACTAAAGCATTAAGATAATTATAGGTTAACCTTACTTAATTATTTACTTATTCCTTAATTACTTATTTTCGCTCTTTCTAATTAGACGCTCTAGGCAGGGAATTTCAGGGTCAAAAGAAAGATAAGACTGTGTTTAAAAAGTTTATTTTTTTTCAAAACTAGAAGGGTACTCGGCGATGCATGGGTTCATACCATAAAATTGTTAATAGAGTGTATGGTATCCAAATTGATTGATACTTCTTATTATTTATCGGATAAACAGTGTTATTTATGTTTATTTGGAAAATTACGGACAGTGTGTCTTTTCTATCAATACAGGAAATATAGCAATCAACTCTGTTCTTTATATTTATCTTCAGTGCCCAGATCTTTTTTTATACAATAGATAATGGTGAAGGATTTATTCAGATCTACCCAATAGGGTAATTCATTTATTCAATTAGCACTTAAGGATTCTTTCAAATCTGTCCAGTAAGAGATCAGAATTTTCTTACAAATAAACAACCCACACTTATCTCTTAATATAATATTTAAAATATTAAAAAAATTTAACGTTTATGGAAATTTCACACTATTTTTTTTTAACTTTCTCATATAAAGAGAAAGTATTGTGGTGGCGCAAAATTGGATTTTGAAATTTTGAAGGATTTACACGTTTTGAGGTCCCCTGAGTTCAAAAAAGTGATTTTTAAAAAAATTCCTTTCTGTCGTCTGTCTGTGCAGACGCCTGGGGCCAAAACAACTGGGCCGATTTTTACGAAATTTGGCATACATGTCCAGAAAAATTATACCCCGAGGCAAAATCGAGAAATGAATTTTAGCTACAAAGTGCGCTACCCCCTAAAATCACCTTAAAAGCGTGAAATAAATGTCTCGAAAACGGTTTCGACGATTTTGATTAAAAAAATCTAAAATGTAGTCTATTTAAATATGAATCTATATATAAGCCGTTTCCCGGGAAAAATCTAGCCCCTGAGAAAATAGCTATAAACGAGGACGGAGAGAGGTAGGGTTCGATTCCCCACCGAGGAGAAGTTATTTTTATGATAACTTTTATGAAATATTCAATAAATTAATAAAAAATTGTTTTCAATAAATAAAATAAATTATTGGAAAAAACTGGGTTAAGTAATTTTGAACACGTATATAAGAAAATTTGTCAGAGTTGTCTCGGACTGACTTTTTAATATAGTGGCCAATATGGCGGACGTATCAACATAAACATTTAATGGTCACGAATGAAGGAAAAAAATATGTAACAGTAAAAAAAAAAAAAAAAAAAAAAAAAATCACACTTAATATTTTCAATATTTCAAATTATGACATTGTTTTCAAAATGACCGCCATAAATGACCGAAAATACAAAGAGCAAGGGTTTTTAAGTTATAAATGACCTGCTATATACATATATCGAATAAAAGTTCTTTTTGAGAAGAATGAATGAATGAATGCCTTTATTGGTTTATACAGCAATGTGTGACATAAAAATAGCAATGTGTGACATAAAAACAGCAATGTGTGACATAAAAATAGCAATGTGTGACATAAAAGGTTAAACCAAATCAGCTTATGCTGAGGAAAAAAAATTCTTTTTGAGAAGGCAATCCATATTATTGCCCCGTACATCTAGTACAGGAGATATAGGGTTTAGGGTGGAACTAATTCCCACAAAAACGGAGTTTGATTTTTTAGTTCCTTTATGGTGTCTGTTTGACATACTAAAAGTCTAGAAAAAACTAACTATGCAAAATGCATTTTTTGGCCAACATCTTGGAAAATAACGGCTCATTTTCTTAATATTCAAGTCCTTAAATATTGCAGATAGAAAAAAAAGTTTCAAATAAAAAAGTAAGAAAACAATAAACTAAACAACTTTTATTTAGATTTTCTCTAAACCTATACAAAAATACATGGGAGAATTCATGGTAGTTTTGGAAATGGGATAACTTTTAGTTTTTTGGGTTGCTGACCACGAATTTTTAATTTCTCAACTAAATTCCACCCCCCCCCCCCCCCCC
>KZ651277.1:362367-380557 GCA_001010745.2 Gerris buenoi
ATATATATATATGTTGGTCTGAATGAAGTAAATCCTTAGTCCCTGACTGGGCTATTACGCTCTCTAGTGCTGCGTTCTAGTTTACTTTTAATCAATTATATTTCTCTACGATAAGCATTAATAATAAAAATCAGTGTTGCCATTAATATTTATAAATTTTTAAAATTATACGAGGATTTACTTTATTTCTGGAATCCTTGACTTCACTCATATTTCATACGGGGTTTCGTTCTTTGTTTAGATCTAGAGAAACAACTTTCTATTCAAGACCTTCTCTGAGCCAGTAATCCAAGCTTTCTATTTACCAGACAAATATAAATGATTTTTTTTTTTTTTTTTTTTTTTTTTTTTCATGAAACATCTTATTTACGTGTTTAAAGTAGCTCAGAGTTTAAGCTACAGTTTAAGCATTTTAATAAATCTGCTAAAAGTTGAGGCCAGAACCAGCTCTTTAGGTCGTAGTTTCAATAGTTATCAAGATTCAGCCCTCCATGGTTTTTTACATTGAAATTTAACGTATATTTTGTTTGCTTACTGTCAGATAATTAAATACGAGCCCTTAGGCCCATCGCAACGGGCATATTTTAATAATTAGTAAAAAAGTAAAACTAAGTAAATTAATTTAGATGTCATTATAGATAAGATATTATATCTATTTAAAGACCTTCAAATCAAAACAAACATTTATTATTGGAATATTTATTATTTTATTGGAATACATGTGGTTGCCTTATCTTGGCAATAACAAATCATTTTTAGGTGAGTCGTCGGGACGCTACTCGATTATATACAGGATAATTAAATTACTTTTATATAAGTAAATTAAAAAACATCTTTTGGTGACACGCTTTTATAGATTTTCTTATTTCGTCGCCGTTGTTTAATATCTTTCGAATTTTACTGCCACATTTATCAGAAATCAACCGATTTATCGGCTAATATAAACGATTTTGTAAAACTAATTATTGTATTGTCATCTAAAAAATAATTTCTGTGCAAGATTGATCTTTCTAGGTAGTTGGAAAGTGGGTCAAATTTAGATTACATGATTTGGGAAACGAAACAAAAAAAAATGTATTAATAGTCAAGAGCTTGGCTTGAAAATAACTTTATTCTGCATAAAGGACCTTTAACTGTTAAATGACTACCTATTATATTTCTAGTTCTACATCATACAATGAGTAATTTAAAAATTTAATAAGTGTATGTAAATTAAATAATAANCCGAGATTTGAAACGTCAAACCTAAACAGTGCAACAACTTGTTTATTCTATATAACTTTACTCTATACATAATTATGATTTAGAGAGGAAGTTTATATTCACTGAGTAAAACTGTCAAACATTTATTATTCAAAAGTGCCACTGCTTTTTATGTCTAAATAAGATCTGAGTTTAAAGTTGAAAAGTTATGTAAACTTAAACGTAATTTATTCAAACGATCACATAGTTTCTACTTATTATAAATTAATTTAAACCAACAATAAAACATCCTATTAACACCTATTTTTATATAATGCAAAACAAATAAAATAATTTAGAAGAATTCAAAAAATTTAGTAACCTTGTTGACAACGTAATAAAACTATTAAATAGAATAATTAAATAAGGAAATTACGTTTGCAGGACAATATTCGTCAGAGCTGGCTCGATGGGTAAATTACCGCCAGTGCGAATCATGGCTGGTGCGCCCTTGGTGGGTTTGACTAGGAAGTTTGTAGAATTATTTGTAATTTACGGTATTTTATTTGTAGTTTTATGTCAGTTAGTCCATAACCATATCCTGTACTCTAGTTTTTTTATAAGGGGAGTGAGTAACAATCGAAAGAAGTGCCAATTTGGTATGTAAAAATGTAATTTTTAGAATCACTAAGATATATAAAATACAAAGTTGGAATAGTTATGTTTCATCTTATTATTCAAAGAGGTTAAACTTTTTATTTCACCTGAATCTACCATCTTTAGATGTTGTAAGTTAGAAACGTAGAAATTTTGAGACACTATGTTTTACCACAGAACATTTTATTTTACGTCGAAGTAGTTAGCATAAGTAAGGTTATATCAGATAGAAAATTCTAAAATATGTTTTTTATACTGGAAGATAAGTGAAATGTCTTCTATGAGGAAAACCCTGAATAAAAATTAATTGATTATGCTTACTAGAGGAATATCTTCGAAGTTTTTAAAGAAATTTTTTAGTCTTAAATTAAAATAAAAAATATGACCTACTTCTGCTTAAACCAATAGATTATAAAACTATAAGCTGAGAAAAAACTCTTGATTTCTTAATAACCAAGACCTAATCTTATTTTATAATCAGCCTCCAACCAAACTTCTTCATAAAAAAAAAAACAAAAAAAAAAACCTGTAGTGCTAGAGGTATGAAGAAGTTAGTTACTCGTTGGATTGAAGGTGTAACGCGATAATTCAAAGATGAGCCGACCTTGAAAACTTAAACGGTTTAGAAGAATGCAGAAAAACACTCCTTAGGATGCCTTCCATAGCGGAGGAAACATAGCTAATCACTTCACTCACTATTCATACTGAACTAAAAGGTGCAAAAAAAAGTAACAATAAACAACACATGATTCATTCTCTGTAAACAATGGAGTATAAAATACATTAAAAAAAATCTATCAAGTTGTATCTTCCATCGATGTTTTCTATTTGTATTTAATATTATTTTTTTAAAAGGAACCCTATAGTTGGATATAGTTTCAGACATTTAAAAGTTAAGCATGTTTTCATCGACTATTTTCTCGTTCTTAGAAATTCTATCACTTTAGAGAGAACATTGTATCAATGAATAATGAATTCATCATGCCACTGAGTCTGAGAGTTATGATTACATTTAAATAAATGTCAGTCAAGGTTACATACCAATAAATAACTTAATACAACGCAAAAAGTGTTTACTTTAAAAGGTGCCGGGAATATGGATAGTGTTTAGCTTAGATTAGAGGTTATGCAATGTAATACCACTTTTTCCAGAGAAGTGAAATGAAGCACTATTGTCTATTTTTACATACTGTTTAGTTATTATTATTTTTATTGCAAGATGACAAACCAGAAAACTCTATACTCTATACTAAAGTTATATAGAATAAACAAGTTGTTGCACTGGATTATTTTTTTTCGTCTGGTGAGGTTAGTTTACTTTTTGCCCACCACGCAGCAGTGCAATCTGCATGGGGGCTAATTTTTTACACAACTACATTACAATTACAAACTATAACTTTTTTAACTTAATTGACCAGACGTCCGTACTTTTTACGGACAGTCCCGAATTTCAACTAGTTGTCATGTAATATTTTTTTCCGTATATAAATACTGATTTGTCCCGAATTTTTCAACAAATTTGNTTTTTTTTATCTGGACGGTAATTCGAAATTGGTATTAATAAAATAGATGATCGTCTTTGCCTAGATGTTCATTTTTCATTAAAAGAGAAAGAAAATAAATAAAGTTTTGAAGTGGTATTACATCAATTTATCTTAATATTTGAAAGGGGATAATCCTATATTATTGGATTGGTTTTAAATTATTAATAATCCGACTAGTGTCAGAAAGTAGTCAGGTCTTGTTTGGGATACTCAGAATACTGCCTGCTATTAAAGTTTAATAGCGGACAGGTTTTTTCATCTCTCTCTTCAGAAAGATCTATCCACTCCTCTTTATTTGGTAATGTGGGCCAAGTACCTTAAGATTCTAAAATGTCCAACAGGCGAAGAAACTTCATTAAAATATTATACAAGATATAATAGTCTGTTGATCGGCACTTGGAAGGGGAGTTGTGGTTCCACACTCCAGGCGTTTAGCTTTGCGAAATCAACATCTTGGGCAACGACTAAGGAATCTCAAGTCTCCCGGTACTTTATATTGCACAGTTTCCGAAGTATGTTTACACACTTTACAATGGCATTTTATGGGACTCGTAGGTGATCCTATCGTACCCCCATACTTAAAATTCTTTCACATATTTTATTTCAGACATTAAAATAACCTAAACAGTCACGATTTTTCCCTCAAAGTCCAGCTTATTTTGTCCTGTAGTAGAAAATAATAGGTACTATGGAATAACATAAAAAGAATATATAATGGTAAAATGGGATACATATATATATATATATTTATGTAACATTGATTAATAAATTAAAGTATATATGAAAGTGGCATTTTTCTTTACTATTGTACTCTTTTGCGATGGTTTCTTTTGTGGTGGTTGTACCTCTAAAATAAAAAATACAAAATCGGTCCGTGACAACTCAGACAAACTTTCTCATATACGAGTACGTAATTATTTAGCCCAGTGTTTTCCATTTATTTTAAGACCTGTTTGCGCAAACATTATATTTGTGTAAACATTTTGACCGTGTATGGGGCTGTTTGATGTTTGAGGTGTATGGCCTAAATTTGCTCGACATCAGGTTTGCGCAAAATGTCTGATCGTGCATGGGGGCCTAAAGTTTTCAAGTTTTTCTGAGTATATTTAAGTATATTATTGAACATGCAAAATTTACAATATCGACTCAGTAGTTTAGGCTCCATGCGTCCACACAGACGACATTTTTTAAAAACCGACTTTATTGAAGATAACGAAAGCATTGTCATGATTCTGAAGAACGAATTATTGTACGTCTCCGAATAATTCAATGATTGTGATGGCACGAAAATTCGTTTTTTAAAATTTATACGTTTGGAGGTCCCTTGAGTCCAAAAAAGTGTTTTTTTTTTTGGTTTTTTTAAATTGTCTGCTATTCTTCTGTGCAGACACGTAAAGCCTAATCTAAAATGGACCGATTTTGACAAAATTTGGCATACATGTTCCATGTTCAAAACAATTATACCCCTAGCCGAAATCGAGAATTGAATTTTAGCTCCAAATTTGAGGGTGCCTACCCCAAGAAACCTGAAAAAAAAATTCTCAAAAACGGTTCCGACGACTATAATAGTCGGACCTGAGAAAATAGCTATAAACGAGGACGGAGAGAGGTAGGGTTCGAATCCCCGCCGAGGAGAAGTTATTTTTTATTTCCTACGAAAACTAATAAATGGACAACACTGGGCTAAGTAAATATGAACTCATATATGAGAATATGAGAATGTTTATCTGAGTTGTATCGGACCTATTTTGTTTTAGCCGTTTGAGATATTTGACTCAGGAAAAAATACATATTAAATTACGGAAGAAAGAAGTCGAATATGTTTCTTTAATAATAAAAAGCAAACAATTTTTCTTGCTAAAGTCTCACTGGTTTGTCTAAATACAGGGTGTCCCAGCTAATATGGAACAGCGAAATATCTCCGGAACCATGATAGATGGAAAGATGCGGTTTTCAGGGTTCGATAAAGGCTAAAAAGGCGCTTCTAGAACATATGCTAAACATTTTCTGTGTGCAGCGTGTACAAAAAGTGAATTGGAAGCCATATTTTTAAGACTGGATTTGGATTCTATGGCTAAAAATAAGACTTTTTTACTCTTGGAAATTTTTCGCTCCGATCGTTAGTTTGCCATCTAGAAAGCCCTAAACGTGATAAAATTTAAACTTTAAGTCCATTTTACAGCTAAAATAATGGATTCAGGAAAAAAAATCACGAGACAAAAAAATGATTATTTTTAGCCATACAATCCAAAACCAATCAAAAATTCATACCTTATGCGTAACTTTTTTTTTGCCTAAAAAAGGTGTTCAGCAGGGCTCAAAATGTGAAAAAATATCAATAATGCATCTTTTTAAGAATGGATTTGCATTCTATGGCTAAAAATAAGAATTTTTTGTTTCTTGATTTTTTTTCCTAAATCCATTAGTTTAGCTGTAAAATGGACTTAAAGTTTCAATTTCAACACATTCAGGGCTCACCAGACGGCAAACTAATGATCGGAGCGAAAAATTTCCAAGAGTAAAAAAGTCTTATTTTTAGCCATAGAATCCAAATCCAGTCATAAAAATATGGCTTCCAATTCACTTTTTGTACACGCTGCACACAGAAAATGTTCTAGAAGCGCCTTTTTAGCCTTTATCGAACCCTGAAAACCGCATATTTTTATCTATCATGGTTCCGGAGATATTTCGCCGTTCCATATTAGCTGGGACACCCTGTATAATATTTTATAAACCCATTACATAAAATTTATTTTAGGAAGAACTAATCGGTTCCTACAAATGTAGACGTGACTTCTTAAAACCAGGAAATGCCGTTTTATTGAATATCTACGTCTATAACTTATCATATCACGAAAGATTTTTGAATTCCTAAAAGCTTTCTCCTTCGAAAGGAAGGAGAGAAAGCAAAAAGAGATAAAATATTCTAAGACGTTTAGAGTTATTAATAGATATTCTTTTTCTTTTGAATCCATCAATGTTGTTAAACCTAGGAGATGTTTATGATTAGTAATTTAGTTAAATCTATAGTTTAAAAACTATAGAGGAATAGAATGGTATATGTTACGTCCGCTTGGATTAGTTCTTCTATAACAACTTTTGCACAAGCATGTTCTACAACTAAACATATTTGACCTTTAGCTTTGTGATGGGATCGGGCTGAACCGTATATCCTGTGAACACGACACGCAGCAATGATGGACCATTGAGATAACGTCCGCAATCCTTACTTAATCCTCGACATTGACAAACGGACGAAGATCTAAGCTAACCTCAAACATTTCTTTATAAATAAAACTGCTGTATATGCCGATTTTAATTCTAAAATTCCAGTTTCACTGAAGGTTTTTTAAAATATTATAACTCATAATACAAATTTTAAAGAATGTTGCATAGCGTAAATGATAGAATATTGTACAGCTGAACTGAAGAATATTGCATTATTGTGTTATATGTGGAGTTTAAAATTATCTTTTTTGATTTTGAGCACCACTAGAAAAATATTAGAGATTTAAGGAATATATTCATTTAGGCCTAAGTAAATTAGAGTAATCCATTTAAGACTTGTTTCAAGATAGTATATTTTTATTCAAGCGTCATTACGTTGAATTTAAATGAATAAAAATGACAGCATTTTTGGACAGGCCTATTTTACATTCATTAGATTCTGGTATAATTAAAACAATAATTGTAAAATTCATTTCTGCATTATTTGTTTTACCCATAGAGTTTTACTGATTAGCTGGACAAATAAGAAAAGTAAACAAAATACTATTTTATTGGTTACATCAAACAGTTTAATCGAGTATTTAAAGATCTACACACCTTTTACTCTATAGATGTTTAGATCTTACCTCTTTCGATTTTAATTGATCGAAGCCCGCTTAATTATCGTTTATTAAGTTTTTATCGACAATCATATTTCAAAACGTATTTACAGTTAAGTCATATTGAATATCTTAAGAGAATTATCCGTTAGTTTGAAGCTTTGCACCTGCAAGTAGGACACTAATAAAAGATTAAAAGATACTATAATCAGGTCCATATTAACATTTACCAAGATCAAGCATCAGGAACCCATAAATTAAATAAGCAATTTCAATTGAATCGAGGTCCGTCCGTTCCCCCTTGCATACGAGATCCAGTGCCAATGAATTATTGTTAGCATGCTTCATGAAGTCTCATTCCTTGGACTTAGTCCAAGACTTGTTCCCGATTCCTTACCGAAATGACCTCGATGATTACATTCTTTCTAACCCTTTAGCTGAAGGTGCATTAAGTCAGAGTTAAATTCTAAACAATATAACTAGTACGAGGACATGGTTGGAACGCACCCGTCCACACTTTTAAATTATTTTTGCAGGGTTTTATAAATGTTGAACTATTAACTTATTAATTTATTTTACTGTTTCATTTACAAACGGTTTCATTTTGCCCTCATAACAAACGGTCATTTAAGAAAGGGTTTATATATAGGCTCTTTTACATCTCCTTAACGTGATCATCAATGTAAAACATAATATAATATGATTAGAACCAAAAATTTCAGTTCGAACCAGAGGTAAAATTTAGTTCAATATTGAAGTCACGGTAAAGTTAATGTGAGTCTGAGGAAATTCACTTTTAGGATTTGTTCAATTCGATTCTTTAATACGAACCCTAATTTCATATACTTATAGAAAAATAGTAAAATTAAATAATTTAATTTATATAAGTTATGATATCTATTTGAAGACCAACATAAAAAAAAAAACATTTATTTATATTGGAAAAAAAGTGTTTGCCTTAGCTTAGCAATAATAAATCATTTCGAGGTGCATCGTCGTCGCCGTGATGATATAAGGAAGTATATTCATATCACCAACTTTTCGGTAATTTAAAATCCGATAAACCTTTGATAATAGAGAAACTTAAAGGAGTTCCAACTGATCACATTTTAAAAATATCGGAAGTGGACCACCTTAGCACTTTTCCAATCCAAAATGGATTAATGGCGTCACAAGTTTATGATTTCCCGAGAGGCAAAACTAACATGTAAGGACTGTTTTTTGAACAAAGTTTCAACTCTCCATCTAAAAAACTAGGGGAGTTACGTGAGACAGAGATTCAGCTAAAAAAAAAAAATAAAATAAAATAAAACACTCTTGTGGTGTTAAAAACACCCAAAACGGGTAATTTCGTTGAATCTAGGTTTTGGTTCTTTTATGTGAAAACAATATGTATACTTTTCCTTCTATGTATAAGGAAAAGTAAAAAGAAGTGTATTTATGGGAGTTAATATTCTCGTATATTCAGTATAGACTTTTTTCCATTAAGTCAGTGTCAGTTTATCCAATAATTGATATTAGCATAATCAAGAGCCTTCACTAAAGAAACAGCTATAGTAACTATTATAAAAATTTCTTTCTTCTCTAGGCTTTTATAGGCAAGTAACATTTTTACACAAATTATAATTATACACTACCTACTCTCAGTAATTGCGACTGACTTGAAAATAGATTTCACTTCAAACGGTTAAAATATATTTATCGTCTGGATTTTCAGTTTAGTATTCCAGGTGATTATTAGAGTGATAGGGCGGGGATCGCCAATGAGGAGACTCTAGAAAGAGCCATTGATTGACGTCTTTCTAATAATAAAAGCAATTTCGAACGGAGATAAAGATGTCTCAACTTCACGTAGCTTTTAATAGTGTTAGACTACAAATTTAAGATACATCATTTTTTAAAAAAGTCAAATTATAATTACTATTTACAAGGGGAGACAGACAGAGAAAAATCCCGGCACTGAAGTATATTTTTCTTTGTCTGTATCCCCTTGTAAATAGCAATTATAATTGGATATAAATTAAAATTTCAACGTTCCGTAGTATAAATACTACCAAAAACTCAAAAATTGGATACATTTTTTTTAGAAATTATTAAGTTTTATAGTACCATACAGTGTAAAACGAATTAAGGATTGTACGCTTATGCCTCGATAATTTAATATAAAAGTCAATGTGATCAAGAAAAATAAAAAGGCATCATTAGTTAAAATTTACAGCATTCAAAGTCATAATAAAGGTTAAGTTATCTGAAGATATTTGATACTGCAACTGAAAAGGACGCAGGATGTGAATTCAGAGATTTTTAAGATATAACTGGAAACACTTTTAGGGACAGCTTTTTAATTATACTTAATTAATGAAATCCATAATTATTATTTATTTGTTATCTTTAGAGCATGCACATAATTAGAGGATAGATGGTGACATATATCAAAATAATAGTTACAAAGACTCTATGTAAAATAACTATAAATAAGATAACATTTTACTTTACGACTACCGTGGCTCTTAATGAAAGAATCAATCAATCAATCAATCAACCTTTTATTGCTTGTATGGTTTACAATAATAAATAAACTAATTCTGAATACAAATCACATGCAAATCAGCATTATGCTGAGGTACCTTTACAAGGTATTTTACAAGGGGGGTTGCGTTAACATATGAAACATATTGTACAGTAAGTACAATAAAAAAACAATTATATTTATTTTATTTTTTACTAATTATTTTTTTATTTTTCTAATTTATTTATTTTCATTATTTAATTTTATTTACTATATTGGTATTTTTTTTCTTTCCTTTAATTCAGCTTTTATGCGGGATGTAGCCAGACGTCACCGAATACTTGAGTCATTCTTTTCCACATGATTCGGTCTTTTGCTACTCTTATCCAAGTAGCTCCTCCACATATTTTTTTAAAATCATCTTCCCAGCGCCTTTTAGGTTTTCCTCTTTTCCTTTTATATTGTCTCGGACACCATTCGATAATCTTCTTGGTCCATCGACCGTCTTCTGTTCGGGCTATGTGTCCTGCCCACCTCCATTTTCTTAATGAAAGAATAGTTAGTTTAAATTAATTTAATTAGGATAAAATAAATATCGTAAGCAGTACAATGATAACAATTTTACACACCGCTGAAGTTACAATAATAAAGAGAGATAAATTAAATCAGACAAGAAAAGACACATGCATCGCTGAAAAAAATTCATCAAAAGAAGATAGATGGTTAGCTAGTTATTTGAAAAATAATTTAAAAATCAGCCTAACTTAATTAGTTTTTAAAGAGTTAAGAGATTAAAATTTGCGACGCCCTATGTCATAGGCGCGTTAAAAACAATTAATATCAGGTGTGCACTCTCAATAAAATATTTCTGGATTAAGATTGAAAGAAGATTAAAGTCAAAAGAAAAGTAAGTCTTCACTAAGCAGTAGATGAGAAATTCCAGTTCTCTTATAGCTTTTTCTTCTGGGAACTTGATTTCTCACTTTTGCTCTGTTTTTTGTGTGTGGAAGTTAAGTAATCCTCTTCTAAAGTCGATTATTTCGTGTTGCTAGAGGGTTGGGTGCCGGGGGCAGGGTTATTATAAGGATGTAGTGTTGGTTCTACGGTATATTTAAGAAGGGAAGGTACAAGAGAAGATGGTTGGCTCGAGTCCAGCTCCCAGTTCCCTGACGGAACATGCTGGCCTTGGACACTAAGTGCTTCTGGGGCCCCACTGAACTCACCCCAGAGACTTGTTTGTAAACAATACACATCCGAAAAGAGAACCTTCCTAGGGGCCTCACATACTTTGCACGCTCTATCCTTGGCCAAACCATCATCCACATACTGCCTTCAGCATTACTCAAACATCTTCAAGACATCGTAATTACTGTAATATCTTTTGGAAGATGAAAGATAATACACGCCGGTGAACTGTAAAAAAATGTATATACGAAGATAGCAAGATCTCTTCACTCAACACATTAAAGAAGGGCTCTAGTTCCAGGAAAATTCTGCCCCTTTACTTTGAGTTTCTAAGTGTTTCAGGAAAACATTTAAAAAACTAAATTATACTGTTGTGCTTTTTTAAACACAACATTTATTTTATACATTATTTACTGGAAATTTCAGGTAAATTAAAAAAAAAAAAAAAAAAAAACAAAAACGAATAAGTAATACTAATATGTCTTCAAAAATAGCACAAAAACCTCTAATAAAGGCAATGTTTCCCTGTTTGCAAACTTTCAGTTAGTACCAATAAAGACAGAAAATATTTTAAAATGTTTTTAAATAAAAAAATAAATAAAAAAAAACCAAAAAAAAAAAAAAACATGAATATTAAGACGAATTTAAATTCATAAACGAATTGTTCAATTGTTCCCGTTTATTTGACTAATCAACCCAATATTATTTTAAGAGTAAATAACAGGTATCTCTTTTGAATAACCTACATGTAACATGTAATTAAGTGTTCATTTGCATAATAAACCGACTTTTATAACCTTTGGAATATAATGTATTTTGATACATTGATCTTAGGCACGATTTAGATCCACAAAAATAGGATTAATTGAAAAGAAGCCCTCTACAAATAATTACTATATTTTTAAATTAAATATTACGTGCGTTGAAGACGTAATATACGTCTAATTAACAATTAGTGCGTAATGCACTAAATTTGCATTGCGTCTTTTATCTTCCTTAACCCTAAATACCCTATCTCATAATAAATGATCCCTTAATAATGCTCCTAATACATTTTGAGCATTATTTGTCTCTCTCTCGTGTTTTTCCTTAATTTGCAATTAATTAAGTTTAATTTGTGAAGATGGTCCGCGGTAACATTCAACTTATTGAATGTTAAAAAGTTCTTATGAACTTTTTTAATTTTCATTAATAAATAGAATTTTACAGTCATTATATTAAAATTTACAGATCAACAATAATTATTATTAAATACACTTAGGCATATTTAATAATTATAGGTAACTGTTACTTATTGTTTGTTGCTTTTTCTATGAAAACAAATTACCAATGAAAGAATTTAATTAAAAAAAAAAAAAAAAAAAGTTTAGCTGATTGAAGCAGAAGAATGATAACGCCCTTTATCCATTTTAAAACCCTTTTATACAAAGTGCCTATAAAACTATCTTCTTGAAGAATAAATGTTAAAACCGCAGTAAAATTAAGCAAAATACCAGTTTCCTAGGTAATAAAATAACTGAATAGCTTTTAGCTGTTATGAATGTATAGAATAATAGTAGTATAACAGTTAAATGAAGATATACACTTTACTGCGCTAGTTTATGGAAGTTCACGCTCATTATAGTGGCATATACATTAACTTTAAGGTGCATTAGGACGACCTATAAAAAATCATCTTCAAGACAGAAACAGAAGCTGGCCAAATAGCTCCTGGACATTTTCAATAAATAACTTAACCACTTTTTTCCTGGTATAATTAATGGTCGATAAAGACTAGAAGTTGTAAGAAGAACAATGGCCGAAGGTAAATTCTTGGCTTGCTCGAGGGTGAATATACATACTTATGCCAGCAGTAGAGGATCTAGGGATCCAAGATCAAAGACAGAGGCATGATGTCATCAACATAAGCCTCCTTGGCCTTTTCTTTAATCTATCCACGTCCATAACTTCGACTTCAATACCCAACAATCCTCCGGTTCCGCCCACCTAGCCATTATAATATAACGCTTCGAGCATCGAGCCATGCAAAATGAATATTATATATTTGTCTGCAAAGGAGAAGGAGAAAGAAAGAAATGAATTTATTCAAGGATCGATCGAAATCTTTAAAGAGAGCTAAATGATCAGATCCGAACTACGGATTTAAACAATGTATTTACGAATTATAACTTCTCATTTAATATGAGCAGAATATATCTTATTCGTTCAGAGGATCTAATAGCCCGAAGCTAGAGGTGCTGGAGACTCGTATATCTAAAACAACTTAGTTATATTCAAGTATAAGATATGTTTTTGCTCATGAAAGCAAGTATATACAGTCACAATTCTTACTGTAAATAAATAAATAAATTGAGAACCCTGTAATCGTAAAATATTTAAACTAGATTTATTTTTTAATAAAAAGTAGTATAGGTATGAGTAGTGTAGGTATAATTATACAAATCTTGGATAAAAAAAATCAGTCAAAATAATCTCATACACGTTGTGTTGCATATTTTAAATCCCATAATATCTTAATTTATAATTAAAAATTATCTGTAACAATAATGAGAAACTTCTGCATAAAATTTAGTTGTATTCAATATCTCAAATTTTCAGATATCAGGGAGATATATATTATATATAATTTTCGGAGCATCTGTGTAAAATGTTATTAATATCCGACTAGTACCTAATTTAGGCTCGACACGCCTGCACAGACCACAAAAAACTTTTTTTTTTAAGAAGGAATATTTATTTTTGTACTATCGGTTTAATGATGAATTTTTTGTAATTGGATTTAATATGGTTATGTAACAACTGGGCAGTATTACAGTCTTTCGATCCTAGATATCAACTTGTACAATTTTTAAATTATAATCAGATTCGTCGGTTATTTTAGGCAACCCTGGCAAAAATAACTGATCCAATCTGAAGTATCAGATTGGTTCTGTGGAATGAGTACAAAAAAGATTGCATTTATAGTTGCAACGGAGCTGCGGTTTACGTTTTAATTCATTTCACGAACTTACGACTTACACCATTTGTAAAAATGTGCCACTACCACTACCAAAGAGTCAAAATGTGGATAACGAAAAGCCAATTTTATTAAGTAGATTATAAGCGTATTCTTCGTAATAAAATAAAACATAGTAATAATTATAATTATTCTTCGACTACTCATTCGCTAATTATTTAAAAATGTTGTGTTAAGATAATATTAAATTAATTCTTCTAGGTGTGAAGTATTAAGCTACAATGCAACACAACTTGAAAAATGTTCGTCCTTCAAAATGATCACGTATGTATAGCTTCTGTTGTCTTCGGTAAGCTCGGAATTATGGTCAAATAATAAATTATGATAAACATATTTTAAACATTCATTGTCTCACTTTAAAAGACACTTCTACTTTTTACAATAAATTAGTCAGTCAATTTAACTGTCAGCTCTTAAACATAAAAATTAAAGAATTAAAGGTGAGGTTATTATTTTATTAATAAAATTAATAGGGTAAAATTAATTGCTGAAAGAACAATTGGACAGTTCACAATCATTTTTCATAAACTATAGAAATAACTTATCTGAAATGAAGTGACGTTTTGATTAATTTTTTGTTTCCTAAATCGATAAATTTGAGAAATGTATTTTAGCTTATTTTGTTCTAATGGTTTTCTATATTAAGTAAGACACACAAATTAGAAGCGGCACTTCAAAACCACTAAAAATAATAGCTATTTACGTACCTAGAGAAGTAAAGGCGTTATTACAGGCCGAGGACGAAGTTTGAAAGCACGAGTGCGTTTAACGCCCGAGGCCTGTAATGTAGCTTACTGCTCGTGGTGCGTACACTATTTTATCGCCCACCACATGTAAACTAATTACTAAACATGCAAACTATTTTGCCGTAATCTTCAAAACAATAATTGCATATTAAGGTTACATCAGTACCAAAACAAACCGCATTTATAAAAATATTGATTGTTTCTAATTGAACAGCTAACGCTGAGAACTACTAGCACTTCCTGCACGCTGCGGCCAGGAAGCGGCCGCTTCGCGAACTAGCAGCCTGTAAAATAAAGCATGCGTTTATACAGGCCCCAGGGCTGTAAAATAGAACTTTACCGTCCGCGTAGGATAGGAATGTTTACAAGTGGTGGGCGATAATAGTTATTTACGTACCTAGAGCAGTAAGGGTGTTATTACAGGCCGAGGGCGAAGTTTGAAAGCACGAGTGCGTTTAACACCCGAGGCCTGTCATAGCGCTTACTGCTCGTGGTGCGTACACTATTTTATCGCCCTCCACATGTAAACTAACTACAAAAAACTATTTTTCCGTAATCTTCAAAAACAATAAATGCATTTTAAGGTTAAATCAATACCAAAACAAACGGCAGTTATAAAAATATTGATTGTTTATAAATTGAACAGCTGACGCTGAGAACTACTAGCGCTATCTGCACGCCGCGGCCCGGCCAGGAAGCGACCGCTTCTCGAACTACTAGCGGCCCTGTAATGGAAAAACCATACATTATTACCGGCCTCAGGGCTGTAATATGGATCATTACCGGCCGCTCAGGATAGGAATGTTTACAAGTGGAGGGCTATAAAAGTAATTACAACACAAACTTTAAAAGGTAAAATGTAATTGATGTTAAAATAAAAGAGAAAGAGGTAAAATGGGAATTCAAATAAATGCATGCTTGCGTAGTTTATCCAAGTATTCATTGGGCTTATTTATGTATTATTCAGATAAATAAGGGGAAGCGAGGGTCTCTAGCTTTTAACTAGAAAAGAGTATCAACAACTTAAGGTAATCTCATAATCTAAACTGAACTGTCTGAGATAATAAAGACTGAACTATAGATAGAATTACATGCTATTTTAGTGTTTCTTTTTACGTTCTAATCAATACAAGATAAGATCATTCATTACAGGAAATAGGTAGGGATTAGCCTAGTTTCACATTTACGAGCAGTGATAATCAGTGTTAAATATGTCTTACTAAGTTGGTATAAAAACATGATATGATATTAGGAACATGAGCATGAAACTAACAGGGGGGATAAATTAAAATCAAAGTTAAACTTATTTAATGAGAAAAATACTGAGTTTATAGTGGAAAAACCCCATTAATAGACCGGTTTCAACCACAAGTTGGCCATGGTTCACTTCATATGAGTTTTACCATTTAAACATTAGTTAGTCTGCTCATTCTTTGAAATATAATCAATTATGAGTTTTTCATAATAAACTTGAAAATTTTATTCTTTGAGTGTCATTAGGAGTGGTCTGAAATATCTGATTGACCAACATTAAGATCAAAGTGCATGCATACCTATTTCGTATTTTTATTTGTTTACCCCAAAACTATACAAATTTTATAATTATTTATTCAAAAACGCCCTATCATCAAACAGTCTAATACTGAAAAATCAGTGATTTCTGGTGGTCAGAAGTTGATCTTAATTATTTTAGGTAGAATAAAGTTAATTTTGAGTCTCTTCTTGCTGTTAAATCCGTGGATTATGTGGACGCTTCAAAATTTACTTTAGTCGCAAAAATATTATTATAATGAGCAGAAATTTTGAATTTTTGGACTTCAGAGAGTAATAAATTTGTCAATAAAAATGTATAATGTTAATAATGGGATTTAATAATTGAGTATTAACTTTTACTATTTTTACCTAGTTTTATTTTATAAAAGTACCTAGTATTATTTTTATAGTTTTATTGTTTGTTCATAGGCACTGATAATGGCCATAGGAAGGCTGAAAGCTGCTTTGTTAAATAAACATATTTTTAATTTGCGTGGAGAGACAGTTTTCAGTTCTCTTTAAGATGGGCTCTATATAGACGCCCCTATATCTAAATCTAATAAATTTGTAATGTTTATCTCTTGTAGCAACTCCTACACTGTAATTATGTTGTATAATTACCTAAAGGTTTTAAAAAGGTATTTTTTTTAATTACACATGTCAAACTTAGGTACGTATTTTGCAAACATTGGCTACGTTCACAAAATGAGGATTATAAAGCGAAATATGAAAAAAATTGAATGGATAATAAAATCCATAATGATACAGATTAGGATAAATCCATAAAAAGACTCAAGTTGGAGGCTCCATTACCGAAACTTTTATTATGATCGATTCCATTCCAGAAAAACGATGGATGGATCGATTTAAAGAAGGCAGCAGGAAATTAGAGGTTTGATTCCGGTAATGATTGGAAGGACTCTAATTTTTAAGGCAGTTATAGAACTGAACCTGAGTAAGAAAGTGTAGAGTCTGCATGTGTATAAGGACCTAATGCGAAGCGAAATAGAGCAGAAGCTAATGATTGATTGGAACACTATGGATGATTGGTTTTAATATATTAACCGTATAGTTCCTCATTATAGTTTCTCATGCCGCACCCTTTTAACTGTGTAGTAAGAAGAATTCCAAATATGCTAATTCTTGTTGTGACCTCAATGATGTTTTTCCTCCTTGAGTTAATATCTTTAAATCAAGCACTAATTTATTACAACCGATAAAATAAAGAAGTCTATAGCTTAAAGAAATATTTATGGAAGTATTAACGTACTTTAACTCTTACTGCATTTTTTCCATCACATTACCACTGCATACTTATTTTTGCACATATGACAATACAATGAAGGACATAAATTGTCGACTAAATAACTCTGTCCACTTAGACCTGATAATATTTGTTTATAACTTGTACATCATAAATTTGAATTTAAATACAAAAAGTATTACTTTGAAAATAATTGCCGCTTTAAAGAACTTTAAACAAAATAAAACAACAAAAAATCTTAAAATTGTGAAAAGAGAATCTAAAATAGAAATGTTGATATTGAATGGGCCAAAAAATGATAGAAGCGTGAAGACTTAGCTAAGTTATAAGGGGGGCTTGATGAGAATCTAGTAGGTAAGTGTGTGTATTCGAATGCTTTGTATAACTTGACAGTGGTAGTGTGTGTGAATGTGTGAGACTGGGAGGGGCAAAACCGAATAACTTGAGGTCAATCACCTAATAGCAAGAAAGGGAGAACCGGCCCCGTCTCTATACATAATTACATACATACATACATTATATACAATAATATATATATATATATTTATATATACATACTTTTTATACTTTAACACAATTCATTTATGTTGTTAACTCATTATTTATGTAGTTACATAGTATTTAAGTTTGTTCATAAAGATATCTTCTTTATATTCTATGCTTTAAAATTCCAAAAACATTATTTTATTAATTTAAAAAAATGTATATAATACAAATAATTTATTAT
>KZ651277.1:393143-415799 GCA_001010745.2 Gerris buenoi
CACTCACTCACTGACACATCACGATATCTCTGAAACCACTGGACCTACGACCATGAAATTTTGTACGTGTGTTCCTCTTACCTCCTAGGTGCTCGCTAAGAAATATTTTTAAAATCCACCATCTTGATTCAAGATGGCGGCCATTTATATACAAAATTCGACCAGACGATATCTCCGGAACCAATTGTACTAGAACCTTGAAATTTAGAAATTGGCTTCCTTTTATGAAATTAGTAACTTTTGATTAATAGTTTACCAATCGGGCATTTTGATTCAAGATGGCTCCCATATATATACAAAATTGAACGTATTTGTGTATGTTCTTTATACAAATCAATAGTTTTAGTCCGATCTCGAAAAAAATTTGCACCAGGCAAGGAAAAAATCACTGTCTAAATGAATTTTTTAAATTAAAATTTTGGTATACACTGGTGTACGGGGTACAAGTAATGAATACTACCTGGTCAAAGGAATGAATACCTTTCATTATGCATATCGTTGAAAAGCTCTTTAAGAGTACAGTAATTGTTATTATGTATAGTTTTGTTATATTTTCATTTATGAGGGGGTAAAATGGGAAAGTATATAAAAAAAATATGATATAAAAAAAATAGTGCCAAATGTCTTTTATACAAATCTACAGTTTTGTCCCAATTTTATGAATATTTACACACCTTTCCTTCAAAGCCAGTGGGAGGTCACTGTCGACATGATTCTTTGAAATTTAAATTTTGGTACTAAGGGGTACGAGGTACAAATGACAAAGTAATGGATGTCCTTCATTATGCATATCGTTTAAAAGCTCTTTAAGAGAAAAGTAACCATGGGCGTATCCAGGGTTGCCTTTAGGGGGGGGGGGCTAATTGTCAAAAAGTCAAAATTTCTCAAAAGGCCATGCCCCCCCCCCCCCTGCCCCTCCCTGGCTACGCCCATGAAAGTAACTATTCTTATTTACATTTTTGGTTATTTTTATTTAGGAGGATGGTAAAATGATTTATATTTATATCTATATATTCATATCTATAAAAGTCAACGTTTGTGTGTGTGTATGTTATTTATACAAATCTACGGTTTTATGCCGACCTCGATGAAAATTTGCACACTTGACCTTCAAAGCAAGGGGAAAATCACTGTTTACGTGAATTTTAGAAATTTAAATTTTGGTACACAGGGGTGAGGGGTACAAGTAATGAATACAGGTTCAAGTAATGAATACCCTTCATGATGCATTTCGTTGAAAAGCTCTTTAACAGTACAGTAATTGTTGTTATGTACAGTTTTGTCATATTTTCATTTAGGAAGGGGGTAAATTTAGGATATTTGCAAATTATCTTATCAAAGAGGAGGAGAAAATAAGTGGGAGGGATAGAATCTAGATATTCTTGCATTTTCATTTTAAAATAATTTAAATGTTTCTCAACGTTAGTTTATGAACTTATCAAATTAAAATAACACTCCGTAGCGAAGCACGGTTATCCAGCTGGTACTATCATAATTTATACGTATAATTGAGTGTACCGACGGTGAAGACATCAGAATTATTAGAGTTATAAAAGCACAGCATGTCATCAAAAGATGTTTTTGAATTACTTATACAAGTAATTTAATATTACGCTGTATAAAATCGGGAAGCGTTTTTATTTATTCCTATTCCAATGTTTGTTTTATTTGTTGGTCTTCAAATAGTCATAATAACCTATCTAAATCATTAATACGTTTTTATTAGCTTGCTTTCTCGTTTGTTTGTGGGTCCAGTACAAATCTTGTAATCGATTTTTAACTAAATTCCCGAGTAGCTAGACATTTGAAACTTTTAGAATAGCTCAGAGCACGACAATGCATTATTTTAATACTTTTAGCCGTCTTTCAGCAAAGTTTGCAGCATGGAAAGTTAGTGCAAAAAAAATCCGTTGAACAAAGAAAGATTTGTCCTGTTATATGTTAAAGATCGTTAGCTCCCTTGTTGTTTGTCATTTATAAGAAGTAAATAAATTCGGAACTATTTTTTTTCACTAATATATTATACAACAATAAAAGTTAGATTATCCACAACACGTATGATTCAACAGAAAATTTAAAATGTACTATATAAAAAGTTCTTTTTGTCTTGTAATTTTATCATTTACTTAATTTTACTTTTTTTCTAAATACAAGGGCTTAACAGCTCATTTAAAGATAAATAAATGAGTTCAAGACTGTCAAAATATCTAAGCCTGGTACTTTTAAAAATGTATACCTTACATAATGCGCCCATAAAATAAAACTTGAATAATTTAAATAAAATATATTTATTATACATCATTAAAATTATCTTCAAATAATTTAACTTAATATAATAGACTCCAAGCGGATTAAATTGCTTTTTATAAAAACGATGATTATACCTTATTATACCTATGTTGTTATTTATCTAAAGAGAGTAATATCGTGACTAAGAACAGTTCAAACAAAAGGAATGTATAACAGATAGTAAATTGAATATCATTCTCCAAGTTTCAATGTGGACATGTAGTATAATATTTTTGTTATATTCTATTAAATTGGAATAACAGTAAACCGATTACTTTAGAAAAATTATGAGTTTGATAAATCTTAAGAGCACTCTTTAAGAAAATCTATTTTAAAAAATAAGAAGTTTAAAAATATGATGTGATGATATTACGGTCTGTTATCGATAGGTGCAGATGTTAGATTAAAGATCGTCTTCCTGCATTAAATCTTTTAACTCCAGCTCACGTTATTGTAAATGTGAGATAGCACGTTGAAAAAAAGGCATGCACAAAACCTTTTTGCATTTTACTCTCGTATTGAAGTCTGTATGTTATTAGCAATTATACTGTGCTGATTTAATTGTAGGCAACCATGCATCACGATTAGCCTTTTTTCCTTGATTAAAGTAAGGGCAAGATGCGCAGAAGAACACCAGATGAGAGTTTAATGACGTAGACTCCACTACTCGACCTGACCTTGCCCGTATCCTAGACAGTAGGAGGAAGCACCTTGGGATAGGCGCTTCCACATCTTATTACAGATGTTGACCGTATAAAAAAACAATATACTTGAACTATGATTAAAAAAAGTTTAATTTGTGATCGACCCTTCCGACGACGATTTCCTATTTCTTACACTGAATACAAAATTATCAAATTTGTAACGAGGAAAACTGTGCTTCATATTGAATTTTCAATGATTTGACAAGCCTACTTATTTAGTAATTGTCTTTCCTCAATAATGGAATTGTTTACTATTCAATGAAATTAGCCCTAACAATGATTAGTTTATTTTATAAAATACTAAATTAATTTTATCTACGACTTACACTGTAAGTAGACTTTACATTGCTAATAACAGGGAGGGAAGTGTTACTTCCTTCCCTTGGGAGTAAAAAAACAGTCATACCAACTTAAAAGGTATTTTTTAGGTAAATTTTAAGTATTATGTTGTTTTTTTAGCTGTTTTGTTTACTTTTTTTCGGGAAGGTCACTTTAGGTTATCATACAAAGTCTTTAAATTAAAAACAAACTAGACGTAATTCAATTAAAAACGTATATATTTAGTATAAGAATTGTTATTTTAATAAATCTAAATATCAGTTTAAGGTGTTTAAATTGCGTGAATTTGTAGGTAAAACTTATTTACAAACTTAATAGCTATTACCCATAGTGCACTAGTCCTAGATAAAATTTAATACGCAACATGGATCGAAGTATTTCTACTCTCGGGATTATCTCTCTCGGCAAGCCTCGAGAGCTAATACTACAGTTATCTCCCTCGGCCCAACGGCCTCGGGAGATAATAAAGTTTTCTCCTTCGGCGTTGCCTCAGGAGAAAACTTAACCTCGAGTCGGAAAACATACTTCTCTCCCTTGGTGCGTAAATAACTATTTTTAAGTTTTGGTAGTATTCATGCTCCCGTTGTAAATAGTAATTATAATTGAATTTAAATAAAAATATTAATAATACTATAAACTAATAATACAATATTAAAAAAAAATATTGCTTCTGAGCTTGTCGAAGGTAACGGAAGCTGTGTGATCAGTTTGAAGAACAAAAAGTTATACGTCTCCAAATTCAAAAATTTAAAGATAGAAATCCGTTCCATACATCAGAGAAAATTTTGGTCTCGTGTCTGTCTGTAGTTTAAACATTTTTGCGATCCAACACATTTAACAAAAACGTCAAATTTTATAATAAAAATTGAATGGTAGGTCATAATTGGCCCATTGTTGATCCCATGTAGGTTTCAACCTTTTTTGCTTATTGGCTACTCTTCCTCATTCGCACAAAGTATTTATTATTAACACTAATATCTTTAAAAATGGACTCATCAGATTTTTAGATGGTTCGTCGAATGTAGCCTTCAGATGGTACCATGATAATTTCAACCGCGGTCTTTAAATTTATATTTTTATTTATGTTACAAATCAAAACAATTTAAACAGATTTAAAAATAGGTGGGGAAATTGAATAAACAGTTTCAGGTATGTTGCGAGTACACTAACCAATCGGTTTCACTCGCTCCTCTATAAAGCTAGACCATAATAAAATAAAGCTAGCCCTTTCAAGTAAAGCAGACACTGATTTCTTCAACATAATATTCAATGGATAAAACCTTCTTACGTTTTTATCAACTCCTTTAAAGATCTTTGTATTATAAATGAACACATATTGAACATCCTACACATCTAGTAAAGTAGCATGAGACAATGTCAGTGGAGATACTAATATTTATTCAACTTTTCATTAGCGTCTTTGTAGGTCAAAGGTTAACGCAGAAACAATCGTCAAATGAATATACATGTTGCGATTACGCATTGGAGATTATTCGTGAGGCAACAATTCTATACCTACATAATATCTGGTCGGTTGTTCCTAAAGACGAATGTGCGTAGGATGTTAGACGAAATGACTGAATGAAACAAACAGATGATTACAATGGTGGGCGCCAGACCATATAAGTGACAGCGAACTTTAACTTATCCGTTCATAACTCAATGATATAGAGGCTCCCATTAGTTTAATAATGTCTTCTTTTACTGCCAAATAAACTAGACCTTGCATTGCAACGATGCTAAAAATACTTTGGTTATGGAATTCTCATACATAGGGTATCATATACACGAAGCGCCTACGTAGTACGTAGGCACCAGGATTATGTTATTGGGTGTGAACAATGCTATTGTATTTTGCTTTGCATATTTACGAGTGTTTTTAATAACAGCATACTCATTATTTTAAAGGGGCAGCTGCGCTAATTAAATTTGTTAAGGTGTGCCTCTATAAACTTAAAAATTTAAAATTGGGTTGCATTTCATTCTTATTTCAGCTCATTATATGCATACATTTTTTTTTCTTTTTATTATTTACTACGCCTAAGGTTCAAGATATATTGAAGATAAAATAATTAGGCATTCTCTAAATCGGCATAACTCCGGACTCTAACCTGTAAGAATTTAAACTGAAAATGTGCAAACAATATTTTCTTTGTTATCAGCTAGAGATAAGAAACATTTGTAATGTTTATTTTTTGTACTTTAACGCGTATTTTAATCCATTATAATTAACGCGTAATTAAAGAAAACCTAATAAGTTTACCTTTCAAACATTACCTACGGTTAACATTTTTCAATAGCAAAGCAAAAACCAATAAAATTAATGAGGACTATAGTTAAAATCATTTGTAATACACATTTTTAAATTATACAAACGTATTGGCGAAATTGTTCTCCTAATAATCATAACTATAACTGATAAAATTCCATAAAAAAAAAAATCTAAAAGATACCATAATTGTATACACGTTCAATTGTTTACCTAACTCAAATTATCTAATACCGATAACATGATCTATAATGGTGTATAAAACTATTCTATTGTTTGATAACACACATATGCGTTCTTTTTAAACAATATTTAAAAGATTATAATGATTGAGATAAATAAGATTATTTAATAATAAATTGAATTATAGATGTCGCAAACAAAATATTCTAATAAATATTTAATTAGTGTGGCACATAGCTTTTCGTATTTAAATTTTGTTTTGTTTTTATGACCCATAAGTGTAGATGACCCTATTTCCTCCAATTATTTTAAATAGGTCAAAATTATTTTGTTTTCTTACATCAATAAAAGAAATAAAAATTCAGCGTTATTTAATGTGCGCTATGCGCAGACGGTATACATTAATATGAAACCATCTCAGAACTAATTTCGTCTTAACTAATTAATACTTATAAAGATATAGGTATTCTCCTACTTTAGAGAAGGTAAGATAGTTTCTAATGTAAATGTAGCCAATGTTTACTTCAACCGAAAGTGACAATTAACTCTAAAATACTTCTTCGGACTTCCTTTCATCTCAAATAGAGAATAATTCTATTAAGAAAGAAATAAACAGTCTTAACTGTTCCCAAGACGATATTTTTGAATACCTCTTATAGGTAACAATTTTATGTTTAAGATCTTGTAAAAATAATATACACAAAAATAAACAACTAGTGTACTACAGTTAGTCCGATAACAAGAACCAGCCAATCAACTCATTCAAGTTCATTGATTGAATTCTGAATACCTTTTTTAATAAAGAAAGTAATTGTAATAATTATAGTTACTATGTTTAAAGAAGAAGACAAAAAAAATGAGGAAGCATTGAAAGAAAAATCCAGCTGAGCTAAAAAGAACAAAGAAATAATGGTTCTGCCTTAAGTCATGTGTAAGAAGGTGTCAAGAAAAAATTATCTTTTTAAGTCAAATGTTTAACTAAGCTTAAGAATTAATGATCTCTCCTTTAGCCGGATGGAATGCTTTAACGAGCGTAAGACGGTCTGGTCCTGCTTCGAGTCACAGACTCTGTGCATGTGCAAGCAGAGAAGAATTAAGGTGCTTATGCATGCTCAAGTACTAAGCGTAGGCGACCCTGAAGGCGCGGTCGCTTACATTCCACCCCCACTTATTTCTCCTTTCAGACGAGACGACCATAGAAATTCCGCACGTCTAGTCCCGTGTACACATTTTATTTATTTTTTTGCGGCACGTTTTCTTTTAAAAACCCCTTTCACTCTAGGTCTTTGCCTAACTGGCTCTGGCTGGCCTGGGGGCCTCTGGAGACCTGCTCGCTCCAAGGACCCAACTTCTTTTCAAAGCCCCCATTGCAACTTCTAACTTCTTGACAATCGAGGAAAAAATATTTCTTTATCACGTTCATACATTCTCTCGGATTATTTTTATTTTTTCCATTTTCAATAAATCATTAGAGGTAATTATCCCTCCTGTCTTGGAACGGCCGGGCGAGCTACTAAGTAATTTATCCTTTTACAGAAAGATGGATCATTATTGGTATAGCACTCTTTTAAAACTTTCAACAACTTCAAAAGCTCTAAAAAGTTCAACAACTTAGAGAATGTCTACAACAATAGAAATAGAGATTTCACAATCCAAAAAACTGTTTAAGTGTTATACTTCTGATTTCTATCCACAATTGAATTAGAATATTAGAATGCATTCCTAATTCAGTGAATTTAGTACCAGATATTTTACTTAGAATAACATAAAATAATAATTCCTGAAATTCAAATAGTAAATAGTTAATTATTGATACAATTTCTTTCTTCATTTATTTTCAGCGAATACTCACTCCAAGATGTTTGTCAATCAGAATAATTAAAATAATAAACAACCTTATCTTATAGCAGTGCAGTTGACTAATGTAAGTAAAGCTTTCGAGCACCATTATTAAACCGAATTGATCATATTATGATGAAACACTTTTATATGATTGTTTTGACATGTTTTTGTTTGTAGATAATGTCTATAATGTGATTATGGCTTGTGTTCATCGATGCATAACTAATATAGTGACCCTAGTCCCCGAGCTAAAAGGTGTTTTGATTTGCCTAACGGAGCTGTGGACTTATCGGATTACAACAGGAAGCGAAGGTAACAGCTGGCTAGTCAATCGACTGACTTCCTTCCACCTGAAAAAGGGTCATCCTTTCAAAACAAGTTGAGTTATAGGGCTGCGCTAAACACGCTCTTGAACCTATACTTGATCATACTATCTTAAAATAGATGATGATCTTAGATGACTATTGATGACTATTTCTGTAACTCTCTTAAATAAAGACATACCGTCAAACTTAGAGCTTTAAGAAAAGTGGAAATTAATTAATTAATATACAAATATTTAACAATAAAATTTTAATTTTTTAAAATGTCTACGATATTTGTAGCAGAACATTGAATATTTTTTATTATTGTTTTCTCCTAGAGAGAAATCGTAAGGGCTACGTGAACAATCATACAATGATCTGCACAAACAGATAGTATGGCTGATGGACATACAGATCGAACACTTCGTTAACTACCACAAAGATAGAAAATACCAACTCATGATAATAATGAAGCAGACATTTAAACTTCGGAGATCTATGCAATTATATAAATAGCTATTACAAAATAAAAGTTTAAATTTAAACATAAATGTTTGAATAGTAAACATACAGCGTATGTAACATTAAAAATTAGAAAATGAGAAAAAGAATAAATATTGGTTTTGCTAAATGAAAGGAATGATCATAGCTTCGACCCTGAACTTAAAGATGAGGCCGTATAATAACCCCATCTTCTAAACTTTAATTATATTCACATAGTTAATCGAAAAAAAAAAAAATTGTTTACAGGCGTCAACTTTCTCCCCATCAAGATGTGGGAATCTTCATCACTATCTATTTTACAGAAAGTTCTCGAAAAGCCAGTTTTTTCATTAAAGATTCAGCGTAGAAAACTGTTGAAATACCTGAAGGGAAAAGTTTATATGTGTTAGTGTGTATGTATAATAATATAGTAAATGCATTTTGAATAATATTAATATATGGGGTTATTATAAAAACATAATACATAGTAACTTAATGTATAATTTACAATTTACATTATACAATGTAACTTTATCTTCATAATTTAAAACAAATGATTCCACTTAGAAATCATTTGACGATACTACCATAACGGTAGAACATATTTCACCCCATTGAGCTCCGGGCATAAAAATACGCTTATTTTATATTTTTAAAATTGATTTTTTTTTTTTTTTTTTTGTATTGATGTTACTATTATCCCACTTTATAATGACCAATTTAAAAGTTCAGAAATCAAAATAATCAACTAGCATAGTGAACTAATAAAATAAACATTTTAATAAAAGACTTCATTATGTTAACACAGATAAAAGAAATATTCAGATTTAAAATTTAACTGTGGACAAATGTAAAATAGTATAGAATAAATAATTTCAGTTACGATAAAGATTGTGTTATGATAATCTGAGTGGACGAAGAAAAAAAATTGAAATTTAAGAGGCTAAATGTATAGGGTATTTAAAATTCCTAACTCTAGATAAGTATTATAAGCGTTTAAAATAATATGCGACGACATGAAACGGCTTCGTTAATAGTTAATGTCTTATACTTTCAAAACAGGTACTAAGACTAAGTTTAATAATTTATGAATAGTTTAGTATACTTGTACCTGCAAATTCAAATAAAAAATATTTCCAAACGAATATTCAATATATATATTTAGTTCCAAACTTCTAAACCCCTACCTAATAGTTTGACTCATAAATGATCTTAAGTAAAAGTTAAGTGGAGCGTTTCAATCTTTCAATACTATTTAAGTGGTG
The DNA here is from genome assembly GCA_001010745.2 of Gerris buenoi. Classification (NCBI taxonomy): domain Eukaryota; kingdom Metazoa; phylum Arthropoda; class Insecta; order Hemiptera; family Gerridae; genus Gerris; species Gerris buenoi. Next base: position 402,823 of record KZ651277.1, read on the forward strand.
AATGTAAAAAAGGAGTTTACTAGTTAGAGTTAGATCAAGGTTTTGTTTTTGCCTTTCGCTATTCACTTAACTAAACGAATCACGATTATTAAACCTGATAAATCTAAAGCTATAAAAATGAACAATAATCAAAACAAAATCTTCTACCTGTTGATCTCATTAATTCAACGACGATTCCCTAATTTAATTAGATCTAAATTATTCAAAACCAACTTTAAGTATCGATTTACTATGCCTAATATTTCACATTCAGTCGCAAATATGAATAATTACAAACATGTTAAATTTTAACATAACTAAATCGCCGCACTTTTACAAACCCCTTCAAGACCCAACAATATTATGTAGTAGATAAAAACAAATTAGTAAATATTACATTTCTTTCTTGTTACTCCATTTGAAATATTTAATTCATAGTTCCCAAGTCATAATGATTGGGCTTATTCTTTGAATTAATTTATTCTACAGAAGTATTACGTAAAAAAAAATCGCAAAAATAGTCTAATTTAGCGTGCTGCGAATAGCTTTCTCGCGTCCTATTTTGTACATTTTAATGGTTTCACGCTTATGCAACCTATTAATGGCAAATTTATTTAATTTTCCTTCCGTTTTATAAATCTGTCAAAATTGTTTTTTGCTTTTTACATGAATTTAAGTATCAATTTAGCAATATTTAAAGAGCGCAGACGGTTGAAATTAATCTGGGATTATCTGCGAGCTTCTTTCGACTATCGGCGAAGTACTTTTGAAGATATACAGATGTAAAAAAAAATGTATGTTTGTACGCATGTAGAAGAGAAACAAATGTGCGCAAAAGGTCGAAACTTATATCATCCAAGAATGGGCTAATTATGACCTAACATCCAAATTTCAATGAAATCAGACAAGTAGTTTTTTAAGATATGTATGTTGGTTCAGAAAAATTAAACGACAGACCTACAGACAGACACGGAACCAAAATGTTTCTTATGATGTCTGAAACGAATTTCTGTCTTGAATTTTTTTATATCGGAGTCTTCAAAATATTTTGTTTCTCCAGAACGATCACATAGCTCATTACCTTAGATGAGATCGGAAGCAATTAATAAAAATCGGTCCGAGACAACTCAGACAAACTTTCTCATATATGTACATTTAATTATTATTAGAAATTTCATCAAAAATTATCATAAAAATAACTTTTTTTCTGTTTTTTTTCAGAGTTTTTGGGGGGTAGCGCCCTCAAATTTGGAGTTAAAATTCATTTCTCGATTTCACCTCGGGGTATGATTTTTCTGAACATATTTATATGCCAGTACTTCGTCAAAATCAGCCCAGTAGTTTAGGCTCTAAGCGTCTGCACAGACGACAGACAGATATTTTTTAAAAACCACTTTTTTGGGCTCAGGGGACCTCTAAACATGTAAATCCATCAAAATCGAATTTTTGCGCCTTCACAATACTTTCTCTTTATATGAGAAACTAAAAAAGTACTTAAAATAATGGTTAAAAGGGAAAATAATATTAATTTATCAAAAAGTATTAAAAACCAATACTTAACAAAATAACCAACTAGTTGACAAAATAATTTGTTTAGGCAACAGGAAAATGAAGTTTGTGCGCCAATAACTAAGACACGTAAGATAGTAATTATAATTATATAAACATTCTTTAATCCAGCGTTAAAAAGATACTTATTTCCATTTTAATATTAAGTTTGAACGAAAGGCAAAAATGGAAATGACAGTGGTTCTTATATTTCGAGAGTAGGTTTTTTTTTATATTTCGTAACGAACTATCATATCCGGTCCCGGTCCAAGTGCAAGCTAAAGTAAGTCAGGTACTTTTTTTGATACTCGTAAAAGTAAGAAAATGTATTACAGGTCTCTAGCGAACAGGTTCTGAAGACAATTTATCAACTCCCCCAATCTCAGTCCTGTCTGCTTCACCTTTTTATAAACTTAGTAATTATTTTCACTCCTAATAAATTTATCCAAGAGATTAATAAAAGTATAATAACGAGATAAAGGGCTTAATGTACCTATATATAAATGTAATATATATATATATATATACAAACAAAATCTCAGGTTTCGGTCACAAAAATCGTCACTATGTTACAATCCCGACGTTTCGGTTTTTACTTAAAACCTTCTTCAGGGGCCGTACAACATCTAAACAACGACTGAAACAATCTCACGCGTCAACTCATATATATGGAGAAAAACCACAGCCTTCTAGATACAAACATACTTTTAAAAACAATAATAACCTACTACTTTTAAAAACCTCCTACTTTTTATAAACAAAAATAACCTTCTCCGTAATACACATATAAATAAACATTACAACAATCCAGAATATATAACATTCAAATTCTCAACATCACTCCTAAAATTCAGAGAAGTAGAATCTTTTTTAATGTGAAGCATTTCAAGAATTCTTCTCCNTATATATATGATTGAGGTGTAGTTTCTAGTCAGAAATAAAGAAGAAGTAATACATTTTATCTTCACAATAGTTTTATGACCGGTCTTCATCAGCTCCTAGCCGGTTAGGTGAATAAAAATAATTATTAAACAGAAACAAATTTAATCTATTGAACCAAATAATAAATAACAACGAACGCAAATAAATAGATAAAACTAAAAGTTAATGTTTCATACTTTATTTACTTATTTGTTTTATTTACTTATAGATTTATTAATATGTTTATGTTATTTTATTTTACTTACTCCAATATTTGTATATTTGTTTATTTATGTTCACTTGTCTGCCAGGGGATGATGACTAATTGAGGTTAAAAGCCTTTAAAAAAGTTTATAATTTTCGCCTTAGTAAAAAACTAAAAGGTATTGAGGGGAATTTACTTTTTACTTCACAATAACTAAGATTTGCTACTGACCGGTTTTGGTAACTTTTGTCGTAGCCGTAGCGATCATCAGTAAAATTTACTTAGTTAAACTCCAGTTTTTAATTAGCAGTTGTGGTTTTTTACAATAAACTGTCAGAAGTAAACTTAGCTTTGAGTTAAAGTTTACAATACCATGACCATGGTACAAGCAGTTAACTTCAGACTTCAGACAAATAATAGAGCAAATTATATAAACATGCACTCATTTTTAATAATATACAAGTAATTTCTTCATGTCGACGAATTCTACATATACTTATTTGTAAATCAAAATGTATGTAATACGTCCTCCCCAGACTACCTTACGATTGGGATTTGGAGGGGAAAAACGAACCTAATAATACAACAAAACCCAGTAATTATTTTTCAAAAGAGGGAGTAGTAACAGCCCGTAACCGTAAGAGGCTCAGTCCTGCCAAAGGGCTCAATTTATATTAGCTATTTTAAACAACGAATATTATACCAAATGTAAATCTATGGAATAATAAATTGTTGAGTATTCTTGTTCTTTCTTGGATATTATGACCCCTTAAAGGGAATTTCTACAGATCCTATTTTGAAAAACATAAAATAGATTAAATGATTATTTGTGATTTAATAGACAAACGAAACCTAAACTTGTACAGTAACACTTTTCAATGTAGATGTATACATGTATATATTAAATCAAAAACAAACTCATTATAAAATGAATATAGATTGTACACATTTCTCCAATTTGCAATATCTTGAAATTAAAGTGTGTTTTAATTGAAGTGTGATTGCCGTTTGCTTTTATTTCAATTAATTGTTTCAACAGTGAGATATGAGATTTATCAAGATACCTCAGAATGATAATTTAATCCACAACGTTACCTTTCTTTCCTCTCCAATAAATTTTCCATAGTACGTATAAACCGGCCTCGATAACAAGTAGTATTAAAAGAGTGACGAAGACTGAAGTGACTGCCGTTGAAGAGCAGGAACAGGGTGGCGGCGGGGGCGGTGTATCGTCCTGAACGGGAACGGAAGAAGAAAACGGGTCACCCGGTGCTGACATTACGGCGGCACATCACTGACTGACTTGAACACAAACAAAGCCAACAGGTAGGCAGACAGGTGGGCCCGGCCCCCTACCTCTCCCCTGCATTCCACCTATCCGCTCCGTCCTCAACTACCACCGGCCCGACTTCACTCCGCTCTAACCATTACACTTTATTTATACCCTGCTTCCCTCCGTGATAACAACGAATTTAATTCAATTCACTTAAAGTTTATACAAGTTTTTTTTTAAAGTAATTAATCTCCATTTATTATTTTGTAAAGTAGTTGTCAGCCTGTAATTGATAATCTTGATAGATATCCCATAATAATTGATAGATATAGCAATTAACAGAAGATAAGTAGGATAATAAAGTAAAGAAAGTAAACTTGTCAATTAGTGTGGCATGCAGCTTCCTTCCGTCCAATCATGATATACTTTATACTTCAATGATGCTGCAACTATGCTTCTACAACCCAATAGTTATCTAATTTATTTTATTACCCTCCTTTTTTAAATCTGTAAAAAAATGATCATTTTAGAAAAATTTAATGAGCCCTGGCTGTTGATATTAATCTGGGGCCATCTGCGGCTACTTTCGACTAATCCAATATTGAGGCCGCAAATATTGAGCTACAGGTAGACTGAGGACTTAGACTAAATATGTTCCCTGGTGTCTAAAACGGATTTCTATCTTGGATTTTTTGAAAATTAGAGACATAAAAATGATAGTTCTCTAAAAAGATCACATAGCCTCTGCTACCTTCGTTTAGCTTGGAAGCAAACTATTTTAATAATGCAAAAAATAGATCTATTTTTATTTAGTGGAGGTGCTAATTTATTTGTTTCTTATCTATAAGCTAAAAATAAAATATGTCATAGGGGGCTGGATATAAATTGAAAAATCAACTCAGATATTAGTTTAATGTAGCCATGCTGTCGCTAGCAATGTAAGTTATAGAATTAGAAAAGTTAAGAAAAATGTAAAGTTTCTATAGACGATAGTGAAGGATACTAATTTTGATTCTGAGCTTACCGAAGTTAACGGAAGTATTGGATCGGTCTGGAGAACGAATTTTTTTTTACTTCAAGTTAAAAATTCCTAGTCAGAAGTCTGTTACAGACATCAAGGATACCACCTGATATACCTGTGTCTATTGTTCAATAATTTTGAGAACCACCATATCTTAAAAACTATTCGTTTGACTTCAGAGACATTCAGATGGTATATGTCACAATTAGCCCATTGTTGATCCCATATAAGTTTCAACCTTCTGTGCTTTTTTTTCTGTGCTTTTTTTTTCACATGCAGTGACGGATCTAGGCATGTTAGCGCCTGGGGAAAATTAGGCAATCTGGCGCCACAGACCCTTTTTAACAAAATCTAGCGCCCTGGGCAGAAGCCCAGTTAACCGTTTGATATATTTTTATTTAACAATTTAGCGCCCCCTCAGGCTCGCGCCCAGGGCGACTGTCCCGGTTGCGACGCCCTTGTTCCGTCACTGTCCACAAGAGCTCAAACGTATTTTTATTGTCTCCTTTATCTTTAAAAGTTTTCATCGCATTTTAAAAAAATCTAGATTGTTTTTAGGAAGTCATCTATACAAATATATTAATATCAATTTCTTATTTCTTTCCGTCTATGCAACTTAAACTTAAATATTGCATAATTGAAGAAAAATATGATTATATATAGCACTCGAGGAAGCTAAGTGGTACACTAATTGGCACACTATTTATACTGCCTTGGAAGGGTGGTCGAAGAGGGGTAATTGGGCAGGTTTAGCCAATTTGTAAGTCAGCCTTACCGCTGGTGTTTTACTGCAGCAAGGGAAGGCAAATATTGGAGTCATATGTATTTATGTATTTGAAAATGAACCAGGCTGGACAGGACATGAGTGTGCCCTTTAGCTTTAAAAGACAACAACACTTTGCTCAAACATGCAAGCTTGATAACTTTTATTTATTTTTACTATTACAATATGACAATATTTATTTTCTAATATATTGGAGTAAATGTTTGGAGTGAAATTTCCTTACAATCATAAATATAACAAAATAAAGCTGGTATTTTTGTAAATGTGACCTTTTAATATTACATACTTCATTTTAAAATGTTGGATAACTTGTAATGAGATTTTTACAAGTTGGAGAGTGACTTAGTTGGTATCTTATATTTCTCTTTTTATTTTAAAAATAAGCAAAAAAAAAAAAAAAACAATGGTAATTTTTACTAATATGGCGAATCTCGAAATACTCGAAATTAATATACGGGTCGTCACCGTAAATTCATTCAATGCGTTTCTGCTCATAAAAAAATAGTAATATATGTACATAACATAAAAACAAAGACCGATCATCTTCATTCTTCTTGTTAATTTAACTAAAAAATAATATTAATTTGTAAATAACTAAAAACCTTAATATTTTTATATACATATCTTTTTTTAAATTATTTATTAGATGCAAATCGCAAATCGTTTGAATTTGTTATAATTTTTCATAAAAATTGTGGTTTATGATCAAAGCATTTGAATTGACTTTTTTTTAAGGTCAGATATGCATGTTGAAGGTGGGAAGTTCATTCTTAAATAAGAACCATCACTTTATTTTTGTTAAAATGAGACGTTTCGACTCAAAATCAGTCATCCTCAGTCGAATTTACTCTTCACAGCAAATGCATTAATTAAGAATAAATTCGACTTAGGGTGACTCTGATTTTGAGTCGAAACGTCTCATTTTAACACAAATAAAGTGATGGTTCTTATTTAAGAATAAACATCCTACACCTTCAACATCCATCTGATCCTCCTTTTACTTAAAATTAATAAGGTGTAACAAGTTATTATTAATTTAATTCATCAATTGATTTTTAAGTGAAAAACGCACTTCTGCAACTCATAGGGGAATGGCAAGGTAATATGGCATAGTGTTTTTCGGTAATGGGTTTCACCCCCTCCCCCCCCCCTCGCCAAATAGCGATTTTTGTAGCACAAAAAAATCCTAGTGATAGATTATCTACTTAAGTATAATGAGCCAACGCTACAAGCTACAATGACTAAATATTTATAACAAGACTTCTGAGAATTTTTAAAAGGAAAAAATCCAAAAACGATGATAAAAATTGTCGCCCCTTAATATGGCGTACCATGGAATTCACAGCAATGATCTGGTTTTTATCTCCTTATATTAATGTAAAATAGTTATCTATTCTAATTATAAGAAATTAATGTTTATCTATGAATTGCTGAATATTAGATCGCATCGTTGTAAATGCACCCTTAATATGGCATAGGTCTTATTTGAGAATATTACATACGCCATATTTGGGGAATTCACGTTTTTCACATCAGTTCTTCCATAAAATAAACAATGAGTTGAAAACTTAAAACTGATGGGTGCATCTTATTCTACACAACATACTGAATGTATATCTGTAAACATATATATTAGTTAAATATATACTTACATTACATTAGTTTTGACCGATCAAAAGGAATCACTATAAACTTTTGTTGACACTATGTTTTGGAAATGGCTGAATATTGAGATAACTGTGAGGAGTTTAAGATACATAACTATCTCCCTAGAAGCACTAATGTATAAATATGTACTTCGTACTTCGTTGACTCGTCCGCTGACAGAAATTAGCTCTTGGTTTAAGAGAAATCCCACTATGCCATATTACCTACCTGTGCCATATTAGGTGCCTTTACCATAATTCATCACAAGTATATTGTATAACAGGTTTTTAAACTATTGTACATTGTACTGAATTTTATTACCCATTTTTTCCTTTTAAATCGCAACCTTTATAACAACTAACAATATCCAAAATTATAATATCTTTATTTTATTTATTAATCTGTGTTCTTTTTAATTTTGAGATTCACTTTTGAAATATAGATTCGTTGAAATTAGAACTAATTTAAATAAACAAACAGTTTTACTACTTGCTACTGAAGAGTTTAAAGGGTGGTAAATAGTACACATGTGTTGAAGTCTCCCTTCAGAGAGCTATCACTTAGCTACTAGCTACTATAAGTTCAATTTATTCCCGATCCTCCTATGCATTCCTTATACAGATAAACCGGATAGGAAGAAGAGGCCCGACGCCAAGGCTGAACTTTCCACCCCTCTACCGCATCACCGTCAACACTATTAAGGGATAGGGATCCTTAATAGACTGACTGATTTTTTACCTAATCTTTTTTTGTTGTAGGATTGATTTTTTCTATTTATGTGAAAGATTTAGTAAAGATAAACCCGAAATATTAGAGGGAAACTGGTTTACAAGATGATCTTTTTAACCTTTCGGCTCCTCTTGGAAGAATCCGATATAACTGTAAGTGTGGACTTCTAACTATCAAATGAATTTAATGACATGACAATAGAAATCTCATTAATATGAACCAGAAATTAATTATATAGTTAGCATTTGATTTGTACAACCAACTAAAATGAGCTTCTGCCTTAAGAAATAATTCATTCTATTTCAGTTACTTAACTGAATTTTGGCTTTGGCAGTTAAGTATTTATAAGTATTAATAAGTTAAACTATTTTGGCAGTTCTTAACTGCCAAGTTGGTTGTTCGCAACTCGGGGATACACAGTTCACTATCTCAATTCCTTTTACGTTTGCTAGATTAAAAATTTATGAATTGACAGTTAACGTAAGTAAGAAAGAAGAATTCTTTTTGGACGGGGGTGGCTCAGGGCTCAGCATCTCTGCAAGCATTTTAAAGGAATAACTTTTTCATGGTTTTTCAGAGTTTAAGGATAGTCCTCTAAAATTGATACCTATAATTCATTATCGATCACGCATCGGGGTCTCGGGGAAAAAAAACATTGTCAATTTTTCAGAACATGCGTGTCAAATTTCATCGTATTTGCCATCCGTATTGACAGACTAGTAAATAACACTTTCAGTCACATTTTCGTTTAACCACCCTAGAACGCTAAATGTTCGTAAAAATTACGTACAGTTTTAGATTAATGTGAATCAATTACAGAAAAACTGTAAACCACACAATCTCCACTCTCTAGCAGTGCTTCGTCTAGTCTAGACGTTCCCGTAGCCAGTACATACTCACTTCAGATTTACCCGATGCGTCAGTGAGGATTGACATTATTTTTCATTAAGTCACCACGTAAATATTATTAGTTAGTCTTAAGCCCCCCATACACGGTAAAAATGTTTGCGCAAACATTTTGACCGTGTATGGGGCTGTTTGAAGTTTGCGCAAACATGATGTTTGACGTGTATGGCCTAAATTTGCCCGACATCAGGTTTGCGCAAACATCATGTTTGCGCAAAATGTTTGATCGTGTATGGGGGCCTTTAGAGTAGTATAAATTTCTACTAATAAATATTATAAATAAACACATAAACAATAAAAATAAATAAATAATAANGTCAGTACTCTTTTTTATTTCTTCTGTTATGCTTCTTCTGTTACTTCTGTTATGCTGTTGATTTTCGTTAGTCCATCTTCATGGTTGTATGATAATTTGTTCTCCTCGTTCAGGTAAATGCGATGCCTTTCAATCAACAAATAGTTGCTCATGACAGAGACTCTGATGTCAGTACTCTTTTTTATTTCTTCTGTTATGCTTCTTCTGTTACTTCTGTTATGCTGTTGATTTTCGTTAGTCCATCTTCATGGTTGTATGATAATTTGTTCTCCTCGTTCAGGTAAATGCGATGCCTTCAATCAACAAATAGTTGCTCATGACAGAGACTCTGATGTCAGTACTCTTTTTTATTTCTTCTGTTATTTAATATTTAATTCCTTCATGCACTGCTGTATGTGAAAACTATTATTGGTTATCGAAACACAAATGCTAAATATTATTTTCAAATAAGCACTATACAATTATTCAATCCAACTAACAAAAGAAACATCAAGTAAACTCTATTAACAAGACAGCTATGTAATTCTATTAACAAGGCAAAAATTCTATTCAAATAAAAAGGTAACGATTCAATTCTAATAACATGCAAAATTCAATTCTAGTAACAAGGTAACAATTTAATTCTAATAACATGCAAAATTCAATTCTCATATCAATAAGAAAAAAAGTAAATTCTAATAACCATGCAAAAACTAAATTCCAATAACCAGGCAAAAATTAAATTAAAATAACAAGGCAACAATTAAGTTCAAATAACAAGGCAAAAATTAAATTAAAATAACAAGGCAACAATTAAGTTCAAATAACAAGGCAAAATTAAATTAAAATAACAAGGCAACAATTAAGTTCAAATAACAAGGCAATATTCAATTAACACGAGAAATTATTATTTAAGATATCAACTAATTTAACTTTAGATGCTCATTAGGTATGGAAGAGGATTAAGATAATAATAACAACATTAGTTTCATATGTCTGCTACCTATTATTTACTGCACCATGACAAGAAAGATACTTTTATTTTATTTGTTTTATAATTAGTAAATAAATTATCATAATGTTTGATATTTTCACTTGTAATAAAAGATTCAATTAGAATGATTATATCATAGCCATTATATCATATAAAAATTCTAGGAAGAAATTATTTTTAATTTTATTTTTTATGCCTGTGATATTGTATGAGAGTACCTTAATAATTTTAAAATTTTTTTAGCCTTGTTCGAGTTCCTTGAAGTTCCACCTTATGTCTGTCATTGTGGCTGTGCAGTTCGTTTTCTAGGAGTGGTGCAAAAGTCGGCTAGAATATCCTCCCATGTATTCTTGTAATCCATGTTTGTTATGCTGTTGATTTTCGTTAGTCCATCTTCATGGTTGTATGATAATTTGTTCTCCTCGTTCAGGTAAATGCGATGCCTTTCAATCAACAAATAGTTGCTCATGACAGAGACTCTGATGTCAGTACTCTTTTTTATTTCTTCTGTTATGCTTCTTCTGTTACTTCTGTTATGCTGTTGATTTTCGTTAGTCCATCTTCATGGTTGTATGATAATTTGTTCTCCTCGTTCAGGTAAATGCGATGCCTTTCAATCAACAAATAGTTGCTCATGACAGAGACTCTGATGTCAGTACTCTTTTTTATTTCTTTCATTAGACGTAAAAGTTTTGTCCTTTTTTGCCTTTCCGGGAAACTGAGGTCTTGTTGGATGCTGATGCCTGTGTCTTTTAGATTTTTAAGGCGTCTTAATATTTCTAGTCTATCTTTATGCTTCGGTATTTCAACACGGATCGCTTTATCTATCTTATTTTGACCGAACGGGTATGCTTTAAAAATATCGAGATCGTATGGGCAACCCAGAACTCCTTTACATAATGAAATTATTTGTTCCGTAAGATCCTTCGATTTATCGTACTCGAATCCCCAAAATACAAGATAATTTTGCCGGGCACTGTTATCCAGCTTATCAAGAGTATATCTAAGCTTGAGGTTTTCATTTTGGATTCTTTCTATTTCCTTATGTTGCTTTTTGTTCTCTTCTTCCAGTAGAGTTATTTTCGAGTCTAACTGTATAATATCAGCTTTAGAAGCCAGTTTTTCATTATTTTTAAGGAGTAGGTTTTCCATCAATCCGATTAAATCATCGTTGGTCATGTCCTTCAACAATATTTTCTTTGTGGCCATTTCTTCTAGGGATTTTTTTACAGTTGCTTGCGTTTTCCGGAGAAGCGGGATTTCTTCCTCTTTTCCTAGGGTTATGTGATTTGTCTTCGTAAAGCGTGTTGTCTTTGTAATCACTCATTCAACTATTAATATTTCAAAACGTAAAAATTAAATTTGCAACTTACAATCTGTATATGTGTATATTTTATTCCAATTAGTTCTGCTTTTTAGCACATACCACTTTACTGACGATGTAATGAAATATATATATATCCACTGGTAAATATGTATAAATTAACTGCTTGTATTTAGTGATATCCACACAACTCAAATACATAAAAATAACGTTTCTCATTAGCGTAATATAATAAACGAAACACTCAAAAATAAGAAAACCATAAAAAAATAAATAATTAAATAAATCTTAATATATATGTACAGTTTATGCTGATTAATTATTGCATTATAACTTGACTCACAATAAAAATTTATAGAGTTTAGTCAATTTACGTTTACCAAATTAAATCGTTTAATAGAGGCACGATATTCTATACTGAACGGTTTACTGAATTCAAAGGTTAAATATTATAGTCCGTAGTCTAATAGCGAAAGGCTCCGATGTTTACTCGTTCACGGTTGATACCAACTCAAATTAAATAATAATAATAAAAAATAAATAATAAAAATTTGATTAATACATAAGAGTTTGGGCATGTTACATCTCAATAAAGAAATAAAATCTTTTATATAATCGAGTAGTGTCCCGACGACAACGACAACGACGCACCTCGAAATGATTTATAACGTTAAAAATTCATGTGCCATAAGCAGGGATTGAACCCGGGGCTACAGGATGTATGCCAGTAACTAAACCATTTGCGCCAAAGCTATGTTACGAATATCTGAGCACAAAACTTCCTATTTAAATGTTTTAATTATAACTGCATAAAACTTACTGGGTCATTCTCAAATTATTTGGCTTTTTACTGTTCCTTCACAATTTTAGGATGACTGTCTTAAAAAAAAAAGTTTAATGCACCAATTAGCTGCCAATTAATGCATAGAAACTAATTATTCACTTTAAGGCCACCAAATATTTACGATTTATTACTGTATAAAAAAAGAAGACGAAAAATCATGGTAATTTTACAAGAGTGTTACTGTAACTATGCCTACATCCTCAGGTTTGAGTGCAATTTTCAATTGTAAATTTAAATAAATATTCAAAAACTTTGTTCATAATTTGTTCCACACATTCTGAAGTACTGCCAGTAACTAGTATTTCAACTCCAGGAAACATAGAATATACTTTTTATAAAGAATTTTATTTTGTACCCGACCTCTGACAAGAGTGTTACTAATAATATAAGAACGTTTTATCTGGGGATATTCAACAATAACATTAGTAAGATTGACACCAGTGCTTCCCCACTCCACGTGCTAATCAAGCCTACAGGTTTGAGTAGTGTTCCATAAAACCTCCTTGG
>KZ651277.1:417402-428456 GCA_001010745.2 Gerris buenoi
TATTCTATATTGGAGCCTGTGGCCAATATACTACAATTAAAATGTTTGGATATTCTTCAGTGTAATATCCATAAGCATATTAACAGGGTTTTAAATGCAATTAAAGAACACCGTGAAACAGCTGATTCAATTTGGAAGGAGCTCTTGCTTCTGCAGATATGATACCAGAAGAATTAAATATTGATCTTCAATCTCCTACTACTCCTCGGCGCTACGGTCCGTGAAGGGCCCTGGCCGCCAAAATATAGCCTCGCCACTCCTCTCTTCGATATTCTCCAGCCATCTCCTTCTGGGTCTCCCTCTTCTTCTTCCACCTCCTGGTCTTCATCCATCATCCTCATAGGACTCTGCTTTCCTCCATGCTCACCACATGTCCTAACCATAGAACTCGTCGAAATAACAATGTCTGGCTGATCGTATAGACCCATCACTTCTTGATTAGTAAGGTATCTCCAAACACCATTCTCGCAAGCTGCTCCGTATATCTTCCTTAAGATTTTTCGCTCCCATCTACGGAGGTTATCCTCTTCAGTCCGTACTGGCGTCCAAGTCTCTGACACATAGGTGGCCGTGGGTTGGACTAACTTTTATAAACCATGGGCTTTGTGCTTGAGCTTACGTTTCGTGATCTGAAGATGAGTTGTAGGGCAAAATAGCTACTACTTCCAGCGCGATCCTGGCATTCTCTTCTGAGACAGCGTTCCCATCAGTTATCCGGGATCTCAAATATGTTCTTGAAATCTCTGACTCTTTCAAATTCTTCTCCTTTGATCCGCACTTTATCCTCCCAGAAATTTTTTCTTCTATATGAAAACATATACTTCGTCTTCTTGGTGTTAACGACAAGTCCTAATTCTTTGGCTGCTTCCCGTAGCGAAACGTAACTTTCTTCCAAATCTGCACACCTCCGAGCTATGATGTCTATATCCTCAGCAAAGGCCATAATCTGGGTCATTTTGTTGTATATGGCACCACCCGAGAGAATCCTTCACATTACTTTTTCTAATGCCAGATTAAAACGTGTCGTAGAAACAACATCTCCTTGTCTCAAACCTTGCATGACCTTGCCGGTGTCACTTCCAAGGTCCATATGTCTTGCAATAGTGCAGTTACTCTATGATTTAAACAGTCTCCTCCATTCTTCCATAATTCTGCTGGGATATTATCTTCCCACGGTGCTTTATTTGCGTTTAAACTCTCTACTACTATCCTCACCTCTTTTTATTCTTCCACTGGTGGAGTACAAAAATCTTTAACTACTACTTCATTCTCATCCATGTCATCCTCACTTATATATTCCCAATGCCCTTGATCACTTACTTCCTCTTCACCTTCTAAAAATTCAATTCCTGAAAATATTCTGCCGTCTCTCAAGTATCCTTCCCTTATCACCAATAAGACTTTCATCTTTATCCGTGCAAAAAACGTTGCGGGATTGAAACCCTTTCCTCTACTCCTTTACTCTCTGATGAAAAGCTCTTGTATCATTATTACCTTCAACCCCCTAGAACTGTTGAAAAAACAGAAACACCGGTCTAACACTGCAGCAGAATCCTCGGCTGAGCATTGGAGGAGGGCAGTACTTATGCCATATATCGATTCTATTATTTCATCACTTAAGTGTAGATTTTCAGAGGACAACCTCCAAGGATATATCTACAATCATTTCATTCATTCATTATAAAGGAGATAGGCTTAGAAGAGCTAAAAAAAGATTAGCTAAAAAAAAAAAAAGAGCTAAAGCTTTTTTTCCCTATGTACAGCAAATACAATTGAAAGATCATTTAGCAATCTGGGGCGGGTAAAAACGTAGGTCAGATCTATAATGGGTGAAAACAGGCTGAACGGATTATATTTATTAAGTGTTCAGAGAAAGCTTGCGTCAGAAAAAAAGATAGAGATAGACTTAGAAGAATTTAATAAGTTTGCTAATAATCCTAGGCGATTAATTAAATTATATACTAGATCCAAATAGAATAATTTACCACCATAATTTACTGTTTTTGACGTAATTGATTTATTTTATTATTAATTTTAATAATGTACTTTTAGGTTGATATTGTAAAATTATTTATTATTAAATCAAACTTGGGATAGCTTAATTAATTTACTTTACTCCTATGCTACCCCCCCCCTCCCTTCCCTCCTACCCCCTCCCTTTTACAATTTATAGAAAATTAGTACATGTTGGCCCTTAAGAAAGAAATAAACTAGGTAAGTTAATTAGATTATCAAATAATATCATTTTTGATCTGCTCTATAATCCTATGAAAGGATAGTTTATTAGATGGTAAACAGAAAATATACGAGTATTATCTGTTTCGTTTTATTTCCCACGTTTTAAGAATGAAAAAGGAATCGACAAATCTGAACTTAGGACAACTATCTCTACACCAAGAGTTTGAACATTGCTCGTGAATGAAAAAAATATATATTTTTTTATATTATATTCATGACTAAAAAACATTGTTAGTTTTTATCGTGAAATATCCAAGAACCCACAAGTTTATTCTTTCTAACAATGTTTAAAACCACTATATTTTTCAGGCATTTTAATCCCTTGATATATATAGGTTTAGATGACTACCAAGTAAAAGATAATAATAATATGTAAACCTGAATCAGTTGATTTGATTGTAGTAGGTAGCTGGACTTCTTTAAATAAAAATAAACTGTAAAATGTATGTAGATGGTCTTTCGACCTCAGATCTGATATGATGTTTCTCTATATCTCGGAACTTGACTACTTATCGGTTTTTGGTAGTAGAGTAGAAATATTTTTTCATCTGTAAAAAAGATTAAAACCCTTGAGCGCCCAAGTTTTTTTTTTTTTAGTAACTCTAAACACCATTTTGTAATTTTATTTATTTAAAATACTTTTAATGGGTTGAGATGACACACTAGAACAATTTTGAAATTTCAAATTTCCCAAAATTTTAAGTAACATATTTGTAACTTTGGGGCCCAAGGGTACGTGTTTTTATTGTTACATATATGTAACACTATGGGTTTTTACTTATGTTTACATATAGTTTTTTTTAAAAAAAATATTTTATTTACAATCAAAATATACTAAAAAGCTCATCAATAAATATATTACATATAAAAAGTAATAGTAAAAAAAAAAAAAATTATGGCGAAATAAATAAATACATTTCTTTTGATAGTCATTCCTACCAGGAATTAATTATTCATTGCTTGTCGTAAGAAATAAAACATGTAATGCATAATACAATATCACACTTAACACATATCGTTTTAACTAAAGATTTACATGGCTCGTAATTACATCTTCTCCCATTTTCTATTGGAGCAACAAGATGTCCCAAATCATCAAAACGCGTTTCTCAGAGCTGAAGGTGGGCGACCTGTTGTCTTTGCTGGTGTTTTAAAAACTATGAAGTAATACTGAACAATCTGTCTTCTGAACGACAATTTAGTAATTTTATTACCTGCAGATTTGTACAGCACCCATGCATGGTGAAAACAGGCATAGATCAGCCAAGTAATCTATGTAACAAGTAACTAACATCAATTCTTAGCTCAGCTACATCCTGGTCCATTCGGTCAATAGACCCCATAAATTTATTGTAATGGGTAATGATGTTGGGCTGGGGCATTGTGACTTATCTTTTCCTCCCTTGAATACCTAGATACATTTTCTACAGGTAAGATACCATGAGTCGTTGAAGCTATAGTTACGATAGAGTTGTCATGTCATTTGCACACTATTATGCCTCCTTTTTTTCGATGATCTTCGTCAAACTCACCTTATAGGGAATGTAGCAATTGCTTCAAGAGTCAAATCCTTAAATTTTAAATGTGATCTGAAGAAATAAAAAAAACTTTTTAGGCAAAAAAAAAAAAATAATAATAACATGAAGACACCCAAGTTTCATAATTTTTTTCTTATAATTAGCTAAGTTTTAGATTTAAAATAATTTTTAAATAATTTAGACTTAAAACAAATAAGTTTTCTCCGATAAATAAAAAAAAAAGTGTATTTTTTATTCAAAAATATGTGTTTAACACCCTTACTGTTACATAGGTGTAACAATAAAAACACGTTCCCTTGGGTGCCCGAAGTTACAAATATGTAACTTCCAACTTTTCCTCCTCCAAAATTGGGCAACAATTTTATAAAATAATTAGAATGATATATTCACACTTCTACAAGTATTATAAAGCTTATTTTATAATTCCAATAAATTATTACAAAAAATAAACAATACATTGTACTTACAGTAATGAAGAGTCCATTTTTTCCCAAAATTATAGAGGTATAACACAAAAATTTAACAATGTTGCAGCTCTGTTGGTAGAATAAATTAAAATTGGAAATACAGGGTGTTTGGTCGAAGATGTAACAAACGAAGAGGGCAAATTCTACCCATCATTTGCAACAACAAACATTATATATACCATGGGTCAATTCTCAATAGTTTCGCCACAATAATTTGTTTTGTTATTTTCCAAGGTACATCCATTTTCCTTTAAAAAATCGATTGCTGCACCTAAAATATTGATGATAGAGCTGAAATAAAGGTACCGTTGGAAAGAGGAGAAAATTTCAGTTTAGAAAATGTCTATTTCAAATGATTTAAAGGAGCAAAAAATGTATATAAATTTCTTTTTATTGTTAATTTTATCAAAAAAATTAAAATTAATTTTTGTTTAAGTCTGTAATTTAGCCAAAACGGCATGAGCTACAGTTTGCCAAATTTCAGTAAAACTTCTCCATTTATTCCCCTTCAATTTAAGTACCCTAACACTATTAGTTGATATGCAATTTTTTTGAGCTATGATTGAGTTTTTGTAAAAAAACGACCGTAAAAACGCGTACAGACCACCTTACGTGTTACCTAGAGGAGATGTCTTAATTTTTATAATAACCCAAATAAGTGAGATGAATGTTAAATTAATGAGGACTGCAGACCATACCCTGTCCATAGGTCAACCCTAAATGACCATATTGACTATGTAAAAGACCATATACTATGGACTATGTAAAAGTTAACTCATGATATTTGACCAATGTAAGTTATCATTATAAAAATGTGAAATAGGTATAAAATATATATATTTTTTTTTAACTTAAACATGTTAAATGCAATTCTACATTAAAGAATTTGTCCAAGAAGTTTTTCTATGCAAAACTTTTTTCTACAATAGCATTATTATTTTTAGTGTAGTATTATTACTGTTTCCACAGGGTGTGTTGTGTCTTTTTTTAACAATGTCAACCCCCATATTTTTATTCTTTAATGAATAATTGCATTTAGCATGATTAAGTTTGAAAAAAAAAAAATTAATAAATAAAAATAATACTTGCCATTTTTATGATAAATATTATTTCGGTCAAATATCATAAGAGTTAAAATTTCCTTTTACATAGTCCATAGGACTATGGTCAATTAGGATGGAACTATGGTCCATCCTAATGTCCATCCAATTTAATGTGAAAAAAAAAATCCGCTCATTCATCTCACTTATTAGGGTAATTATAAAAATTAAGACATCTCCTCTAGGTAACACGTAAGGTGGTCTGTACGCGTTTTTACGGTCTTTTTTTTACAAAAACTCAATCATAGCTCAAAAAAATTGCATATCAACTAATAGTGTTATGGTACTTAAATTGAAGGGGAATAAATGGAGAAGTTTTACTGAAATTTGGCAAACTGTAGCTCATGCCGTTTTGGCTAAATTACAGGCTTAAACAAAAATAAATTTTAATTTTTTTGATAAAATTAACAATAAAATGAAATTTATGGATATGTTTTGCTCCTTTAAAGCATTTGAAATAGACATTTTCTAAACTGAAATTTTCTCCTCTTTCCAACGGTACCTTTATTTCAGCTCTATCATCAATATTTTAGGTGCAGCAATCGATTTTTTAAAGTAAAATGAACGTACCTTGGAAAATAACAAAAACATTTATTGTGGCGAAACTATTGAGAATTGACCCATGGTATATATATAGTAAATTTTGTTGCAAATGATGGGTAGAATCTGCCATCTTCGTTTGCTCCATCTTCGGCCAAACACCCTGTATATGTTAACTAGAAGCTTCAAGTAAACAATAAAATCCAAAATTAAAATAATATGACCATTGACCTAATAGATATGACTTATTAAAATTGGCCATGTTTATGTTACATATATGTTATCCTGGGCGCTCAAGGGTCAACTCTTGAGAAGTGGAGTCTACAACGAATTGAAAGTATTACCTGCGCAATTCTTCAGCTTATAGTATTAGTGAGCCTTTCAACTATTTTTAAGTTTAGTAAAGATTAGGGTGAGGTGAAGTTTAAAATGATGTTGAAAATTAAAATAACTCGCTGAAGTTGTAGCTAGTGAATTCAAAATATTTTAGTAGAAAGGATCATTTTTGAATCCTCGAGATAGAGTAGGTAGGGAGATGGCAAACAACTATCTCCTCTCACGGTATTCACGATTACAATGTGAGCTTGGGTCGTTACCGTAAAAGGCATTCTAAAGTTAAACACATATACAAAGTCATCTTGGCGACTTCTTGATTCAACTAACTTTATAATTTATTCGCTAATTCTTCACTTTTATAGGTTTTTATTACAAAGTACGAAAAGAAACCTTATATAACGATAAAGACTCAGTCTGTCCGTCTGTCCTTCTGTCCGTAGTCCGTTGGCATGTTTCAATTCATAAACTAATATAGCTACAAACATGAAATTCGGCAGGTACATCTCGGCATTTGTGACAACTGTACACTTTTTGGAGTTTTCACACTTAATACATTTTCTAAGATGGCGGCCAATATGGCGGGTGACTAAAAAAAAGTTTTTAGTCACCATGACATGTTATACATCGATCTAGAGTCTAGAGGACTTGAAGTGTAGAAAAGAATTTACACCTACTAAAATTTTACACTCAATATTTTCAAGATGGCAGCTAATATGGCGGGCGACTAAAAAATAGTTTTTAGTCACCATTTTATATACCTACATCAATTTAAAAGTCTTGAAGTGTAGAAAAATAATATGCAACTATTTAAATTGAAAATTTAAACTTAATCGTACAGAAACCGGCGATTATCGCCTCATATACTATGTAAAGCGATTCTTACTTGTTTAATCTAACCACCATGAACTTTCTCAATACTTCTTTACCTCTTGATTTAACCACCTTGAATTTACACGCTAATTCTACGCTGTCCTCTATCGAGCCTTCTTGATTTAATTTGCCTATTTTATTCGCCACATTCCAGCTCATATTGTGTAGTGTACGATGACCATTTGAGGGTATCCCCCACTCTATGTTTATATTGTTTAAAGACATTAATAGTCAGGGCAGTTGTCCAGTCCGTGCCATAACAGTGGATGAAGGCTCGGGACTTGCGCTATCTCCTCTATTCAACTTCCTCTCATTCAATGATATATCGACTGCCTTTCCCATCTATATAACTGCTTGGAATATCTCCACCCTCCCAGCCTTTCTCACTCTCTCAAGATATTTCTCATTCCTTAACCTCGGCACCTTTCTACCAGTTAAAAATCCCCCAGTAGGAATTCTTTACATTCTTTGGATTGGCAAAACTCGTTCCCAACTTTTAATGCTTAATAAAAACAAAGTAAATACTTTCCCTTTTAAAGAGAGAATATAGGGGAAAAAACAATAAATAGAAAGTAAATGCTTACCTTACCAACCTAATGCGACCTAACGAAGCCGGAGCAGGTCAAAGGGTAAAGCTCTTTGGCTTATTAATTCTTAAGCTAATACATTTATTTTCTATTAAAAATGCATTACAATAAATAACTCATACATTAATTAATTTAACATACTTATATCAGGGTGTCCCGGATCGACTTACCTATAGTTGTAAATGCAAAAAAAAATTCATTCTTTATAAAGTCTCCTGCATGTTTTCGAATGAAGATTTATCGCATTAAAAATTTCGTACCATGCACCCTGTCTGTACCCAAAATGTACAGATGTCTAAAATTGGTCAAGAGAGGTGTGGTCTTATTTTTAAATTTTCGAGAAAATGTTATTCTTTATAAAAATAAGTATTTCCAGTTCTAAGATAATTTTTGACAACACAAATTTGAAAAACGGATATTAATCCCCCCCTTCAAATTTGAAAAATATAATGTTGTTCGAACTGGATAAATGAGGTATCATTTTAAAGGTCATTTTGTGTGACAAAAGTTTTTATAATAGCCTTTTTGATTAAAGCAACTTAAAGTGGGCAAGAAATAAATAAGTATTGGGGGGACATATAAATAGTTAATATTTTTTTAAAAGTAGTGATTATATCATTAAGGAACAACACGAATGCAGTCCTAAGTCCTAATAATTGTCAATTTCTAATTTTACCTAGTCATAATACTTTTAAACTAATACAAAATAATAAATTATATGAATTAAAACTATCCCCTCCCCTTTAGCTGTATAAAAATGTACACTAAACACTATGGATTTTTTAGCTTATTCTTAGAACTAGACTTTATTTTAAGATGAATTCATTACCTAATGATAAAAATGAAATATTGAAAGATTTGTAAGTATGTTGCTGACAAATAATGAATTATTATATAAAGTGATTTAATAGTGTTACGAACATTTATCAGAATGAATCAGTTGTTTTGTTGCTAAGGATTTTTATAAAACTAAGGGGGAGGGGATAGTTGTTATTTATTATTGATACAGAAGGAAAAAACACACTTCTTTTCCCGGACAGTTATATTTTACAAGTTTTTCTTCAGTGGTCGGAATGAACTAATTTGGGATATTAGCAAATTATTTTATTAAAGGGGAGGGGGTATGGAAATATGTGGAAGGGATAGAATCTAGATATTCTCGCTTAGTAAAATTATTTAAATGTTTCTTGATGGTAGTTTATAAACCCATCAAATTGAAAACAACACACTCCGTAGCGAAGCAAGGGCATCCAGCTATTACATTATAAACCAAAAGATAATAACATACTCTCAGACCCAAAAATGTTTATCGTCGTCTATGCTTGCGAGTGGAGGCCACATTACTAAAATAATTTATTATTGTGGACCTTTCAGCACCACTTATGACTTTATAAATGGAACAAAAATAGGAGATAACAAGCGAAAGAAAAAATCACTTATAATTAAGCGGAAAAAAGCAATAATTGACCAAAACTGAATCACAAACTTCTGTGAAAAAACAAAAAAAAAATCTTCTAAACTGAAAGAAAAATTAAGACACCGGTAAAGGGGCAACTTTGCGGGCTAGTCGGCGATATGTACCAGTGGTGGTCCTCACTGAAACGGCACGAAAAACACCATCTTTACCAGGGTATAATTCAGAAATACGTCCCATAGGATAAGAAAGAGGGGATGTATTTTCCTCATGCAACCAAACTAATTGGCCTAATGAAATATTTGGAGAAGAAAGGAACCATTTACCCCTACATGTGTATATAAATAATCTTTTTCCCACCGACGCGACGCCATAGACATGGTGAAATTTGCGATACAAGTTGCCAACGAGATAATCGGGGTAACGGAAATATTTTAAAGTGATTTCAGGCACTGATACAAGAGGAGAGCAGATAAAAAAATGTCCGGGAGTTAGTACGTCGTAATAATCAGGCGAGTCGTTTAAGGAACACAAAGGACGTGAGTTGAGAATAGCTTCAACCCTAGCGGTAATAGTACTGAATTCTTCTAATGTTAAAACTTGGGACCCTATAGCACGAGTTAAGGGAAACTTGACATTTTTAACATTGGACTCTGCTAAACCTGTCATGAAAGGGGCTCGTGGACCATTAAACTGAAATTTATTGCCCTGGGTAGCCAGGTATGAAGATAATATTTTATGAGTATTTTCAGATCTAAGATATTCAATTATTTCTAGCTGGCAGGCTGCTCCTTTGAAATTGGTGCCCTGATCACAGTAAATATGACTAGGTAAACCACGACGTGACGTAAAGGGAGATAAAGCAGCGATGAAGCAATCGGAGCTAAGACTAGTAAATATTTCAACGTGAACAGCTTTAATAGCAAAACACAAACAAGACAAAATATGTTTTATAGGTCTTAGCGTTACAGCGTAGACTTTCTTTTAATATATAAGGGCCAGCGAGATCCAGAAGACTTAGAAAAGGGTCACTCGGCGTGACTCTTGCGGCGGGTAAATCACCCATTGTGATTAGCGGTTGTGTTCTGTCTAAAGCGGGAGCAGTGGACACATTTATAAAATACTCTGCCAATTAATGTGGCACATAGCTTCCTCGCGCTCTAGTACGCAAGGGAAATATCAATTTAAGAAATAAAAATATACCTCAATAAAAATTATTATTAAAAGAGTTTGAACGGCGGCGTGGCACTGTTTCAGTAAATACTTAATAAAGTTGGATAAATTTAAACATTTTTTGAAGAGACAAAGCTTCCAACAAGCGCCATAAGTTAGCCCACATATAATGAATTTAACCAGTGGCGTAGCGCTAAGGGAGCGAATGGAGCAGTCGCTCCAGGACGCAAGGATCTAAGGGGGCGCCTCCTTCTTAAGGGGAAAAAATTGCAAACGTCTTAAACAAATTTGTTTGGGACATCTTTTAGATTGAACATAGCCTATTAATAATAATAATAATAATAATATACTGTACAGCATTTATATGCTCTAATATTTTATTAAAATACTTAAAAATAATATATCGATCAGTGAATGAGTGTTCCGTTAAGTGATTAATGCCAATAATATGAAGATTAGTGAAACGCGTCGATCTTTACACGTCTAGAGAAGTTTATAATGAATCAAAGAAATTTTAAGTGTTTAGAACTCTTTAGTCTTAAATTAAATTTAGGACAACTAAATAGAAACTTAATAAAATGGAAATACTCTTATATAACAAATAACATAATATAGACAACACTTAATAATAAAAATATATCTATAGTTTATCAGTCTTTAGGGATGAAAATTATATAAAAAAAAAAAACTTGCTAATTTTTGTTTTTTTTATAAATTTTTTTTTATTTATTGGCAAATTTTCGCCCACACCTGGGCATCTTCAGGCCTAAAATTATAATGATACAATTATT
>KZ651277.1:478636-498113 GCA_001010745.2 Gerris buenoi
TTTTAAAAATTTTAGGGGGGCGTAACTAGGGGGCCCCAAAATTTATGTGATTTAAAAAATCGAAGTTGGGTATCATTTGAAAGGTATTGAAATTTGGTTCACAAAAATATATTTTGTTTCCAAATTGGCGGCCATTTTACCCCTAAAAGAATTCATTAAGCGCATACTGAAGATAGTAAAGAATAATAATATATGCACATCTTGATTTTTAAAAGTGAACAATAGATGTTTTTGTTTAAAAAAATATATAATAATAATTATAATTAATTCTTATGACCGAAGAAACCCTTTTAGTAACTTGCTGGCAAGTACTTGACGGGATTTTTTTTAAAGATATATTGGTCATACAAAAATGTATGACTGACTGACGGACAACACAACCAAAAATATCCCTTGATTTCATAAACATAAACAAGGTTCATTCTTTAGAATTATCACATCTTTTGTTACCTTCGGTAATCTCGGAAATAATATAACATTTTATTAATTATATCTAAGTTAATTAATGATGACCACAACAAAGAGATCAGGTGGTATTTGCTATTGTGAGTTAAAAATAAAACCATTTAATTTTCTTTCCAACGGAATAAGTCCTACATGACTCAAACATTAAGCACACATTCAATACAAGTGTATCCACAATAGCTATCAAATTCCTCTTGGACCCCTCTTAATTTCTTCACCAAGATGGCATATTTTTTCAAGGAATTCAGACAAAATCCTTTAATTTCACATAGAGTGAATTCCAACAAAACAAGAAATTTTAAGATATATTGTGAAAAACTGTTCAGGAAAACATACTGAAAAACCTAGTAAATTTTGTAATTTGCAGTTACCAGTTAAATTATCCTTAAGCTAAGCATTAATAGGGAAAAACAACATTCAGGATTTATTATTATAAATCAATCTGCTACTTTTACTTTATCTGCTATTTTTACTCTGAAATACAATTAAAGGCTTGCTGTCTATAAATGATTTAAGAAGACAAAACTAGATTTTATATATAGAGATTTTATTTTATTTCCTATTTCATTTGTGTTAAGAACAGCATATTTTTATATCACATAACTTTGAAAGTTTAACATCTCTTCATAAATTTAGCCTTTGTGCAAGTTTTTTTATATTAAACTGTATTTTATAGATGGAAAAAAACAAAGTCCAAGTAATTAAGAACACATCTTATGAATTTGACCAATTCACCAACAGTAAATCTATCTCCATAGATATACTGGGAAGAGTTTCTTATAATGTCTCAATACCTGACCCGACATTAATCAAAACGAACGCCAAAAAATATGTGAATTTTCGAATGTCTCAGACAAAGAAGGCCAGATAAAATGAAAACAGAGATAATGCAAGTGTTGGATCAGTTTTGCACGGAAATCGAAGATAAGAATTGTTCGATACAAGTACGCGTCTGGTTAGGCGTGGCCTTATGTTTTCATAATAATAAAAAACACTATGTAAATTAATAGCTTACCACCAGTAACTTTTTTCTTTTTGCCTGTTCTTGGATGATTCCACTGTGTACCTTTAGTGTTGTGGCTGAAATAACAAATAAATACTTAATAAAACTACAACTGGTTAAAAATTTACATTAATCTTTAACCTCTAAGGATTTTTTTTGTAAGAAAACAATAATAATTATAGTGTCATGGCTTAATTGAAGATCCAAGGTACATACTTGACGTAATAAACATTGTTATCGGCTGTCACTCTTTCCTCCCAGCCTGGAGGTAATTCGTCTTCACTATCTGAATCCGGCAAATATGCAGACATTTACAACTAATATTTAAATAAAACTATTATTCGTTCAAATAACACTCAGAGAAAATAAATAATAGAGCAAAAATTCAATTAGAGTATCTATCTTTACTTTACTTCAAAAACTAGCAACACAACAACAACAACAAACGATAACGATACCATAACAAAGTACCCAGGTTCATTTACACAACTTGTTTTTGCTTTGCTGGTTTTGCATAACAAAAAAAACAACAATTTTATTAAAACTAGCCGTAACACATATAATAATAATAATTAATAATATATAACTTATAATTATAATCTTCAATTATCAACCTTAACCTTAAAAATCTAAATGCATTTTATTTTTGAATCCGAGCTTAATACCTTACCGAAGGTGACAAAGCCAAAGAATTGATTCAAAAATAGATTTTCTAGACATCAGGGAAAATTTGCTTACGTCCAAAAAAAAAAAAAAAAAAAAAAAAAAAAAAAAAAAAAAAAAAAAAAAAAAAAAAAAANTTTATTATTATATACATATTATTTTTATATTATATAGATATTATTTATTCTTTCGATATTATTATTATTATTTATTTTATTTATTACATTCAAATTTATGAATCTACTATAATAGCTTTTTTACCTATAAATTTTATTTTATTTTATGCTTATTTTATCAAATAGTTGGTTGTTTTGACTGAGATTTTGTGGTACCACTTCATAATTATGACTAGAGAGGTTAATAAAATGTAACACAACAATATTGTCACCAATACTTTATATAACATTTTTATAGTACTTATTATATTATAGTTGTAAATACGTTTTGAAGAACTTATCTTATTTCATCTATCACTTTAGAGAAAAGGGAACCCAATGATTTATTTGGGCGATCTGCTCCTCGTGCTTCTTTTCCACATCTAATAAGAAATGTTAGTACGTCGAAACTCTAGTTGTGATACATCTTCACCTGCAGGGGCGTAACTAGGCTGGGGCAACCGGGGCAAAGCCCCGGGGCCCCGAGCTAAGGGGGCCCCCAAGACCACGGGAAAAAATGAAGTCGTACTATAGGGGAAAACGTTTAACACGAAACTGAAGGGCCGAAATATTTTTTTGTGTTAAAAGAATTTCGTGTTAAACGGTGCTTACAAAGAACTCACCAATATTTTCAATCCCTCTGCCATTGTACACGTTATGAGTTATATTTAATTAATTTTTAAGTTTATGGTACTATTAATACTACGGAAAGTTTACATTTTAATTTAAATCAAATTATAATTTATTATTAACACTTAACACCTCCCAGTGTTAATAATAATTATAACTTGATTTGAATTATTTAATTTAAAATACAAAAAATCACAGGGAAGTACTTGCCCTATTTATTTTATTTATTACATTCAAATTTATGAATCTACTATAATAGCTTTTTTACCAGCAACGGAGCCGTGTGTGACCAATCCCTCTTATATTTTTGAACCACCATATCATAAAAACTACTCGTTCGATTTTAAGACTTTTTTTAAGGTTTTTTTTTGGTCATTATATCTTCAATAAATTTTAAAATAATATTTGTAGGCTTCATTGGGCGGTTGTACCTATATCTTTCAAAGTTCTAAAAAACTCAATAAGAACATGTTTGGTTTGGTCTCGTGGCTGACAGTCAGTCTGTCCGTCAACAGTTAGTTTTGCGAACTATTCTATAAAAACTACTAATCCAATTTTGATGAAATTTGGAAGCTAGGTAATAATAATACTAGCCCATAAAAAAACAATTTTCTATTATAAATCCTTTATATTTTTGCATTTTGGTAGTGTGAGGGTATATTGGTATTAATATTAATACATTTTAATTTTAAATAATTAATTAATTAGTAAAATTTAATTAATTTGTTAGAATGTTTTTATATTGGTAGAGAGTCGATATGCCAAGTTTCAGCTCGATTGGCTACAGTGTTTTTATTGAGTTTAGATGTTTTAGTAAGCATCTTTTTACATTTTAACAGTATAACGTAACAATTTCGGGAGTTTAACACATTTTGCTTCACCACTTGATAGAACCAGTTTAACCCTTAACTGGTACCCCACGAATTATTTTTTTTGGGGGAATTTTTTGGGGTTTTCTAGAGAATTTGTCTGTTAAGGGGCCCCTTAATATGGAAAAAATGTTTTTTAAAAAAATTAAAAATNTAAGGGTTTTGAGAAGTATCTACAAATATACCCTAAAAACACGAAATTCACCGATTTTTTGCAACACACAGTTTTATCGACATCGAAACATTGATAACCGAATTCGAAAACTAAGAGATAAAATATATTGTTCTCTTTATAATATACTAGCTGAATACCCGTGCTTCGCTACGGGTTGTTTTTAGGGTTTCGTTGGTAAAACCAAAAAAAAAGAAACTCATTAGTTTCGTTCTTGTGTCTGTCCGTCCGCCTGTCACTTTTTACGGTTCCAATAACTTTTGAAGCAAAAGAGATGAAGAACGTGAAACGTGAACGAAAGAGCGTGAAACTTACCAGAATTAAAGATCGTTTTGACGCGCACAAAAGGTCTTCGAGGAGATAAAAAACCGGTGGCCCGTGCCCATGAGAGGTTGTATAGATAAACATTATTTTCTCGTTTCCCGGTTTCAGTGCATATTTCCAAACCGAGAAGAAACGCTTTCCATTTTCAAGCTTTCTAAATTAAAAATAATAAAAAAGTTATTTGAGATCAACAACGAGCCAGGTTAGACTATACCAGGTTTGGCACTGCTTTCAATTGAAAACGAACGAGCGAAAGAAATTGACTCTTCTAAGCTCATTGATATTTTTTCTCAGAAAAATTTTAGGAAGAAGTCATTTTAGTTTTAGTAGTCAAATAATGTTACGCTGCGATTTCATTTTTAAGACTACCGTGCAATGCAACTTTGTTAAATCAATAAATCAACATCAAAAGGAACACGGGTTTAAATTGTCTCTATAACTTAGTGGAATTAAAGGAGTGTATACAGTAACTATTAGACGTCTGTTTCTTTATTGTCCTTTTAACTTCCATGACCTTATTAGATTGTTTTGGATAAATAGTAATTTTAGTTTACATTGAATAGAATGCATATATCGAATATCATACTGATTTATTTAGAACAAATTTATGAAGCATGAGAGGGGAGGCTCTAGAAAAATATGTTTCATTATTTACTCAGGGGCCCCCATTTAGCGTCCTTGCCCCGGGGCCCCTCAACGCCTAGTTGTTCACCAGTTGTTTTGAAAAGAATCCATGAAATATGGATTACACACCTCAATTAACCATGAAAAGATAAGCTAAATACGTTTTTTTTTTCTTATTATACTTTTTCAATAAAATAATAATTACAAAAATGAAATATTTAGAAAATAATCAATAAAAAATTTACATTAGGCAAAAAAAACATCAAAACTTTGTATGTAAATATAATTAAATAAAATTACAACTTGGAAAAACTGTAAGGCTAATGTCCTAGCGTGGCCATATGGCAACTTTCAATTTGACGCTCAATTTAGGGCAGAAAAATTTAATTTTGTGAAACCGCAATAATTTTATATTTTTAATCATTCTTTATTCTAATAGTTTTATTATCAATAATAAAATTATTTAATTAATTAATCAATTTAAAAAAAATTAAATTCATGCGATGTCACAAATTTGGAATACTCCATTTTTTAAACCTGTCTTGTGGTATACGTGTTGCTCAAAACAAATAAATATAATGATGAAAATTTAATTTAGTCCTACTTTTGACAAAGGTAAGGTATAAGAAAAGGATTTTCATCATATAAATAGTTTGTTTTAAGCAATTGCATCATAGGGCGATGATATATTTATCATTAAGATTGTATTTTCGTCGATGATAAGAGCTTTAATCATTATTTCTAAACTCGTTATTTCTTGATAAATACTTTTTTCTAAAAACTACTACTTATACATTTTACTGTTAAGAGTTAAAGCTATCGTTTTTGTAATATGAATTTAATTTTTTTTTTTGGTAAGTATTTGAAATAATCCGCCTTCAGGTTAACTAGTGCATAAGGTATCATTATTCACCACACACTTATATATAACCAAATTCGTAATAACAATTATTTCAGGACGCTGTATTAACATAACATATTAAAATATTATGAATATTAACTCCTACACTTGGACAATTTATAAATGATATTATTTTTCTTGTAAATGACATATACCTACTCAAGGTAGAACATAAAGACGTTTACATAATATGCGTCTATTGGGATATTGTTTTAGATTTAAACAATAATGTGTCTTTGCAAGAGTTGAAATGTGCTTTATCAATTATACAGGGTGGGCCAATAAAAACGCACTTTTTTGAACACTTATAGCTCATCTTCTGTAGTAGATAGAGATATGGGGTCTGGAAACTACATTCTTTTACTTTAAAGTTTTTTTAAACTTTAAAGTTTTAAGATAAGTGGGAGGAGGCCCTCAGTGTTATAATATAACAAACATAGAAGTTGTGTTAAGCACAATGTTACTTGAAGTCTGGACAATTCTCTTGCAAGTATTGAATTGTTTGCAAGGAGCGATGGGAAACGCATCTTGCATAAACGTGTAATTTAGCATTTAATCTTTAATTTCAGGCAAAATTTTGCTTAACCCACCTTCAATGTTTGTTATAACACTGAGGGACTCCTCCCACTTATCTAAAAAGACCCCCCCCCCTTCCACCATATGGTAATTTATTTTATCAAAACTATAATATCAGACAAGATCACTACCAGGACAAAGTTTTTTTTTTTAAGTAAACCGTCATTGCGTGGCTTTCACCCAATCGTTTTTAATGTTATAGATAAGAAACTTAAAGTAGAAGAATGTAGTTTTCAGACCCCTCAAACCCCATATCTCTATCTACTACAGAAGCTGAGCTACGAGTATAAGTGTTCAAAAAATTGCCTACCCTGTAGAATGTATAATGTATTGCATTTGTCTTATGCGAGCTTTGAATTGTTGTAAAATAATAAAAAAAAATACATTTATTTAAATCCTCGAATTTTAAGGCGGATACTGGCTTTTGCTTATAAAAGTTGGCTTCCGTGAATTCTTTTTGTAGACGATCATATCAACACGCTTCTTATAATCATCCAGCAGCCGACAGAATACAAGTCACCGCGACGGCGTCAAAAATGACACCGTAATTATTGAAAACTTCAGAAAACGATTCTAGCTCTTATAGAATTTATGGATCAATAAAAACAATGCTTTTGGATGTCGCAATACAACATTTTACATCCATTATCGCCGCAGCAGTTTAAAGAGAAAGTAATGAGTTAAGATACATAAAGAATAAAGAAGTCAAATAAATTTAAACATAATGGTTAGATACCAACACCGCACTGAGTAGGTACTTCAAATGTTTTACTGTTCCAGAGAAATGGTGTAAAAAGTAGAAAGGAGTATAATGAGCGGTTATATGGAGGTTTGCCCTGGTTTAGGGAGGTTGGGGGCGTGCGGGAGCTTCAGTTGGGAAAGCGAGCAAGGGGTTTGATTTATAGCGCAGCCCTAATGTCTTAATCAGTTCAACCAAGCGTGTTTTAGCTTAGTTACGCTTAGGGGCAAACCCCTGATATTGCCCCCACCTAATACTTCATTTAGCTAACATCAATATAATCACCTGTCTCCTTCCTTCCGTGGCCTTATATCCGTAAATTAACCGGGCGAATTTTCCCTACATCCATATTATTAATAACCACGCTCGAACATAATATAGGCTTCGTTTTGGCAATCAGATTAGCATTAATTATTCTCTTCTTAATGAAGTTAGGCTATTGAATATAATGATTCGAATTTCATAAGATATTGTCTGCTATGAAACAATCAGGTGTGTTTAAAGAGTTAATTTTTACATCATTGGTTGTTAGCCCATCTCAATTTGATCATTTCTACATGACAAGGATTATTTTTTATGGCTTCTTGTAAAAAAAATCAATTTTACGACTGTCTAAGTCTATTAATCACATCTTATAGATGTAATAATGAATAATACTTATTATATTAGTATATAGGTTATTGAATAATAGTATACAATTTATTATTGTGGATATTACTTAATGTATTTCAGAAGATTTGGGAAATTTAAAGTATTAATTTAAATAAAATTGTGACTAAAAATCTTTTCTATTAGATTAGCGTACTTTGATTAGAAACTTGCTAGATCTGACGGTTACTAAACCAATTTCGGCTCTACGCAACTTTTAGAAACAAATGCAATTTTAATTGCAACAAAGGAGTCTAAATTAAAACCAATCCAAAAATTAATAATGCATCGAATATTATTACTCGATCACCTTGCAAAAAAACTCTAAAATAATTAATATAAAAATTCCATTTTTGAAAACTGGTCTTATTTGTACATTTTTTTTTCTGTATTCTTCACCTTAGTTGTTTCTATGTGCAAAATTTGGAGAAGATTGAATGACGGGAAGTGGTTCAAAATTGGGGTAATAGGTGTGCGATGAAACTTAAAAAGCAAATAAATTTGACGCCATTTTGTTATTTTATTATTATTATTTTGATTTCTGTATTCTTCACCTTAGTTGTTTCTATGTGCAAAATTTGGAGAAGATTGAATGACGGGAAGTGGTTCAAAATTGGGGTAATAGGTGTGCGATGAAACTTAAAAAGCAAAGAAATATGACGCCATTTTGTTTTTTTATTATTATTATTTTGGTTTCTGTATTCTTCACCTTAGTTGTTTCTATGTGCAAAATTTGGAGAAGATTGAATGACGGGAAGTGGTTCAAAATTGGGGTAATAGGTGTGCGATGAAACTTAAAA
This sequence comes from Gerris buenoi, assembly GCA_001010745.2. Classification (NCBI taxonomy): domain Eukaryota; kingdom Metazoa; phylum Arthropoda; class Insecta; order Hemiptera; family Gerridae; genus Gerris; species Gerris buenoi. The sequence continues at coordinate 487,206 of KZ651277.1, forward strand.
AGCAAAGAAATATGACGCCATTTTGTTTTTTTATTATTATTATTTTGGTTTCTGTATTCTTCACCTTAGTTGTTTCTATGTGCAAAATTTGGAGAAGATTGAATGACGGGAAGTGGTTCAAAATTGGGGTAATAGGTGTGCGATGAAACTTAAAAAGCAAAGAAATATGACGCCATTTTGTTTTTTTATTATTATTATTTTGGTTTCTGTATTCTTCACCTTAGTTGTTTCTATGTGCAAAATTTGGAGAAGATTGAATGACGGGAAGTGGTTCAAAATTGGGGTAATAGGTGTGCGATGAAACTTAAAAAGCAAAGAAATATGACGCCATTTTGTTTTTTTATTATTATTATTTTGGTTTCTGTATTCTTCACCTTAGTTGTTTCTATGTGCAAAATTTGGAGAAGATTGAATGACGGGAAGTGGTTCAAAATTGGGGTAATAGGTGTGCGATGAAACTTAAAAAGCAAAGTAATATAAGACCAGTAAAAAAGCACTTACCGACGAGAAACTTTGTTAGTGATTCCGGGGTATTAATTTATCATGCTCGACGTTTGTTTGTAAAATTAACATAGACATTGTACTCTTTTGGTAACACAGATGTTGGTTAAGTTTTTTCCCTTTTTCCAGTGACATTTGGCGCCGCCATTTGGCCACTCTTTAAAGACACTTTCGTAACCCGTTGATATCAAATTAGCATATATTTTAGGGATTAGCATCACTTGATCTGTTTACTTTCGCATCTACACTTTTGACTGCCTTGTTCTTTTTCATTGTTTTAATGTAAATGAGCAAGTCGAAGGTACTATTCATTTCAACCACTTGATACCTACTCCAATTTTTCATTGATGTTAGGAACTTTCGAAAAAATCTAGGTTTTTATATAACACGTTTAAGCGGAAAAACCCCCACTAACTTTAGTTGTTCTCTTGTTCTTTTTGACGAAAAGAGGAAATTATTTATTAATACTAGGATGAGCAGCTAAGTACATTAAGAGTGTGTTAGGGTTAACAGTCAGCGCGTGCAGCCTCTAAAGAAAGAAGTGCCCTTGTTTCACGCTTGGAGCGCTTCTATTCACACCACATTCCTACATAACCTACTCCTTTAAACTTGGTAAAAAAAATCTCTTTTTCATAATATAATATATCTTCATACCGTTTTTTCATAAGAATTGTATAAATAACTTAAGATTACTCCGAACCATTAAATAAAAAATTATAATATATTATAATATTTTTTATAATACTTAAGGGTCTAACAAAACCTAGCTTTTGTATGATGGTCCTTTTGGATTAGTGGATGAAGTAGTATAAATTTGTGTATCCTTCTTGAAGAAATCCAGTTTAACCATCTTAAATTATGTAATAATTAATTATTCGGAGCTCGATGGTTATTTAAGAAGCCACTTGACACCTCCTAACCCTGCTGTTTAAAAGGACGTGGACCACATCGTCCCAGATTGTCATACATTACAAAATGTTAGACAACATAGCTTGTTATATATGTTAGTGACAGCTACTCCAATAAACTTGCTACACATATATATTGGGCAGCCAAAAAAGAGGAAAAAACAAAAAAAGGCATAATGTCACGTGCTTATTTATTTTTACTTATACCATGTTTATTTTAAGTGATACGTGCTATACGATAAACTTGATTTATTTTTTATTTATATTAAACGAATAGTACGCTTATTGTTCTATGGGTTAGGGCTCCTATTTCTTTACATAGACTTAACGTTTTATATCATAAACATTTAACATTGATATGTCTTTGGGCTAGGGAACAGATGTTTTTTTGGCTTTATTATTAAAAAAAAAGATCGAACAATTTATTTCCAGAAGAAGAGAATGAAGGAAACACTAAACTTTTAAAACTTACAATTTACAATTTTACTCGAAGATTTTAGTTACCATTCAGCAAAACATTATCTATATACAGGGTGATTGGCGATATATGTACAAAAATAAATAGGGTGATTCTAAACATCATTGGCTACAAAAAACGTCAAATAAAATATAAACCATGGGTCTATTCTCAACTGTTTTCCCACTAGGTCAAATTTTATGATATTTTTTAGATAGCATACCTTTGCTCATAAAAACACTTATTGCTCTAAAAGTATAAAAGGTAGAACAATATTTTTGAGTTCCTTGTAAAGCTGACAAAATTTCCCACTAGTAATGTGTAATTTTAATTTTCAAAAGTTTAAATTACATGACGAAAAATGTATACAAATATAATTTTTATGAAAAAAATTAAAGAAATAATTTTTTTATTGGTTCCATAATTTAGCAAAAAAACCAAGCTTAAACAAGGCGGACTTCAGGAAAAACTTCCTTATTTACCAACGTTTCAATCAATATTAATATTATTACCCATTCATATGGCGGAAATTTTAATAAACTTCCCTGAAAGTAAAAAAGAAACGTGTTTATTGCTGTTATTGTTGACAGGTAGATGAGTATACTAAACCAATCTTGCTTCTTTTAATGTATTTTTAATTATTTACTCACCTGTAAGTCAAAAATAGCAACAATAAACATTTTTCTTCTTTACTTTCAGGGAAGTTTACTGAAATTTCCGCCATATGAATGGGTAATAATATTAATATTGATCGAAAACGTAGTAAATAAGGAAGTTTTTCCTGAAGTCCGCATTGTTTAAGCTTAGTTCTTTGCCAAGTTATGGAACCAATAAAAAATTTTTTTTTTTTCTTAAAAATTCTATTTCTATAAATGTTTCGTCATGTAAGTTGAAGTTATTAAAACTAAAATTAAACTTTTCTTGTAGGAAATTTTGTCAGCTTTACAACCAACCAAAAAATATTGTTCTACCTTTTATACTTTTAGAGCAATAAGTGTTTTTATGAGCAAAGGTATGCGATCTAAAAAAAATCATAAAATTTGACCTTGTGGGAAAACGGTTGAAAATAGACCAATGGTTTATATGACCTTTTTTTGTAGCCAATGATGTTTAGAATCGGCCTACTTATTTTTGTACATATATCGCCAATGTATATAAAACTAAGAGTGACAGAGACTGACTCATCACTAATTCTCCTACTTCCCATTGACATCGAGATTTGAAATTGGTACATAGATGGAGTGTACCATAAATAGAAAAGTGCGGCCATTCTGATTTCGATATGTGTCCACCATATTGAATTATAGCCGCCATCTTGGATTTATTCATCAGTAATTCTTCTACTTCCCATTGACATATAGGTTTGAAATTTGGTACATAGATGGAGTCTACCATAATTATAAAAGTGCGGCCATTTTTATTTCGATATATGGCCACCATATTGAATTACAGCCGCCATCTTGGATTTATTCGCATTATAGTATCACAGCTTCAAGGCCACTGATCTGAAATTTGGTACATAGACTTAAGGTTACTAAAAAATAAAATTAAAGGTACTATCACTTCAACACATGTCCGCCATATTGGATTATAACCGCCATATTGGATTATAACCGCCATCTTGGATTTAATAACTCTCTATTATCGCAGCTTCCAGTGGACCTAGAGATTTGAAATTTGGTGCATAGACTTATGGTACCTAAAGAAGAAAATTAAAGACACTTTTACTTCTACATGTGGCTGCCATATTAAATTATAACCACCATCTTGAATTTAATAAAACTATTATCTCAGCGTCTAGGGTACCTAGAGATCTGAAATTTGGTACATAGACCTATGGTAGCTTAAGAAGAAAATTAAAGGTACTTTCACAACAACATATGGCCGCCGTTTTGGATTTAATCAGATACTATTAGCTTCCAGTGGCTTTTAAGATCTTAAATTTGGTACATAGACTCATAGTAACTATAATTTAAAATTGAAGGTAGTATAAAATAGAACAATTGAAAATAGTTTTAAAAAACATAACCTACTTTTACTAAAATCGAAATTATGTAACTATAAATATGTATAAATTATATTGATTTAATTATTATTCACACACAGCGCCAACTTCTAGACGGATAAGGTGCGCGAAGCGCACCGATCCGGCTAGTATCAGATAAACAAGAAACTCTGTCACCCCAGCCTAGAGCCAAAACTTTTACACAGAACCGTGAAATCTAAGTTATTAAATTTTGGTAGTAATGGGTCAATATTTAGAATTACATTGAATTCTACCTAAAACCTGCGAGACTTAATAAGCCCTATTCCGTTAACGGATAATAAATAAGAAGCAATCATGATAATCCATGTCGACTTGAAAGATATTAATATAGTCTCGGCTTTATTTCTTGCTTTTAGTTAATATACTTAAGATTGTTAAATCAGGTTTTCTCTTAAGTCAGGTTTACACGATCGAAGTATACATGGTACAACTAACTTTTATCAAATCCACTTGGTCTAAGTGTTTAGTATTTGTGAGAACGGGAACTTTGAAGTAAGGTTTACACAATCCAACTATACTTGGTCCAAGTAGTGGAACTTTGATACACTATGAAGGAGAGGTTAAGATAGATTGTGTGCAATGTTTTTCCCACAAGAACTTTCCAGTGAAATTGAAATTATTAAGTCATAAAACAGTGGTGTCATATAACCTTATTTTAAACAAAACCCAGCCTAACCTCACATCTTTGTCATTTTTTGACCGCTCACTATTATGATTTGTCAGATGGGCGCCACTTTTGTTTTCATCAAAGTCTATTTTGATAAAAAAAAGTAGGATGTCAACCTAACTTGGATTTCCAAGTTGACTTTGATTCCCTGTTTACACGATCGAAGTTGCGTCAAAGTAGAGTCAAAGTTGACTTAATCCAAGTATACTTTGATCGTATACCGTGTAAACCCACCCATCTTTACATAGTTTTTTCCAAAAGTAAAGCGAAACGCCAGACTTCATACGTCATATTATGCTTGGTCTTCACGAAAAAAATAAGATTATTAATAAAGTCATGAAACTAGCCACGTCGGAGAAGAGGTAGATACCAGCAAATAATATAGATTTTACTTTAGTTAAATATCATTTAAGTATTTATTATCACGCCAGCAAGCTATAATTTGGAATAGCCCTAGTTGCTTTGAAGTGTTAATAAGGTTAAATCTTAAATGAAGCAATTGCCGTTTGAATTCTTTTAACTAGATTGTTTCATTATAACAGACAAATCCTAATTATTATCACATATAATATAATTGTAATTATAAATGTCACACTCACGCAATATTAATTAATTGTTGTGAAATTTATTTCTGCGCTGTAAATTAACTGATATCTGTTGGAGACAAATGAGAATCAGTAGTGACAGTGAATGCATATGTGTTAACACTTGAAGTGTGTGAATAACATCTCTAATACTAACACAAGTGGAACAATACTAGTTGTTTCAGTATTATTGTCGCAGTTTAAGTAAATTGTAACTCAAGAGAGAATGTCGAGAATGAGTCTGGAATTGATTGTTCCCTATGAATGGGTAGTTAAACGAGACTAAAACCACGGCCTCAGTTAAGTCAACGGCTATTAATTTAATCACATCAGTACTCCCTACTGTCAAAGTCCCTTTTCTAAGTAATTATGCAATTATTGTATGCTGTAAAGTTCTAAACGCTTAACATATATGTTCCACTAGAGATTCTGACTGAATGCGTATGTTGAACAATGAACTGAATCGTATGAGAAACAATGACTATCTAAGTCTAAATATTTGATTTCTTTTTATATTTTAGAAAAAAGTAAAATCAAAATAGATTTTGTAGTTTAATTGAACAAATTTCAATTAATATAAAGAAATTAGTTTTTCAGGGTAACTTAACAGTTGTATATATGCTATACTACCTTTATTTCTGGAAAACGACAAAAAAAAATTGAGAGAAGCATTTTATAAACAGGAAGTTTTGAAGTAATAGAAAATTGTCAATTCGTCAAAATAATATGACGATTAGACGGATAATATTAAAAGTATTTTGGCATGATTTTGAGTATAATTCATACTTTTAATTTTACGATGAAATATTATTGCTGTAAACGACACAATTTTAGAGGAAATGAAATGCAGAAGTTATCGTAGGAAATCTAAATCATCAAAAATAAAATCAGATATGTCCGTGTCCGTCGTCCGTGTCCGTGCGTGGTTTTACAAGAGTAAATCTCTTGGATTCGAAATTCATTGGGCCTTTAATAAAAAAAAGGCCATATTAGAAAATACAAAAATACTCTTCTTTTAAAATGCCGTTACCTATTCGTTTAGAATTTATTCCACGTAAAACAAAAAAAAAAAAAATTTCGGGCGTGTAGTAAAATAAAAATCTTGATTTGTATGTAAAACAAATAAGTACTCTTCTTTATATATTGTATATATGTTACACTATAGCGGCCTTTACACATACGTTCTTATTCCTGCAGACCTGAATCGTGATAGATTGCGCGCGAGTAAATTTGCGAGTAATCGTGTGGGAAAGATTTGGTAGCTATAAAAAAAGATATGCGCTTTCCCACAGGAAAGCGTTTCCCCGTGTTATACAGGTAGAATATAAAGAATAAGAGGCCTGTGGTAAAGCTCGATGTCGCCTTTACACTGAGGAGATAACGCGCGGTAAAGCGTTCGTCTCTATGGACGCGTAATCCCTCACTCCAGTGCAGCCTTTACACTGGCGCTCTTTCCCGTTTGTTGCTCTATCCTGCAGAAGAGCGCGCAAGTGTAAAGGCCGCTAATAATTGTGAGTGAGAGACACCAAGGGTTGTGCCACGCTTGCTTGGCACAATAGGAAGATGTTGGCTCGGCATCATGCCTTATGCTGCATCGTTTCGTCGCTTCCGACACATCAGGGGCCCGACGATGCCCACTCAACTCTGGACCTATACCAGACCAAGAAGATCAAAAATAGGGCTTGTCAGAGACGATCGTGCTCTCATACCGCCATACTTGCATGGCTGGCAAAACAGGCAAAACACATCAGCAATGTAACCGTGTTTGCACGGTTACATTGCAATCAACTACACAATTTTTTTGAGTGAGAGACACCAAGGAATGTGCCACGCAAGCGAGGCATATTCCTTGGTGTCTCTGCAAATGTCTCACATTCGCTGATATAGTGTGCAAACACGGTATTCATTGCTGACATGGATATATCTATATAGATATTTTTCTGTAACAGAACATAACATGCGACACATCATCAATAATAATACGATTCGTTTTAAATGCAGTTTAACTAAAACATTTTATTTTGTTATGAAATGCTTCTAATGCTAATTATAACTACTTTGGAAAAATATCAGTTAATAGTAAGTCATTAAGTAACTATGTTTGTAGATGTAGAAAGGGTTATCAAATAGTGAAGTAACTCCGCCTTACCCGTAACGATTAATAAAGATAATTGGCAGAGGTAACCATTGCGAGTACTGTTTTATCAGGACCTTTGTTTGAGAGAGAGGGAATTGTAGTAAAAGAGTTAAAAACTTGTTTGACTTGCTATCATTCTGTTAATTGAGAATAAATACCGAGGTTGGAGGGCCTGGGCTAATTGGGGCGCCCTCGCTGTTAGACTAGCTCCCGGCCCAACTCTATAACTGCTCTTCAAACTCGCTGATTCTGTACATAAATATAACTGCCAGCAAACTGAAGGCAAAAATAAACTTTTTAATACAATTTACCTAGATTTCGCGTTTAATTGAAGAGAAATACGGGTACAGTAATTATTTAGTACAAATATGAATTGTTGAAGAATATTAAATATTGTCTTGTAATTTTGATTTTTATAAAAACAAAATGTAAAAATTATTTTAGAAAAATAGCAACAAAAATAATAGAACCTGTGTCTAAGAGCTCGCATTAGTACTTAAATACATATAAATTGTTCAGAAATTCGCTATACATATATTATTTTAAGAATAAGGTTTGTTGCTATTTTTCAAAAATTATTGATTTCCCGGTTATTTCAACCCCTCTTTTGCATATAAACCATTCGACTTACAAAAAAATGGTAAAAAAATAATTTGTAGGTTATTTTCTCCTCTTTATTTTACTACTCTTCCACTTTTTGCGTAAATAGCTTGCTTTGTAAGTTATAAGGCGAAATCCACTAAAAAAATAAAAGTAAAAAGTGGTTTTATGATGATTTCTCATATTTGGGTGTAACATTTTTGTTGGACAACTTTAGATTCGTGTTCAACACACCCAAAAACATAAAATTAACTGCCAGCGCAGTCTTTCCACCAACCGTTTACCCTTCATCCTGTTCCCTCCACTCGCCACATCTTCCCAATATTTCAACTCCCATTTGCGTGAAAACCATACGACGTACAAATAAAAGTTATTGACATAAAATGTAGATTATTTTCTCCTTTTTATTTTACTACTAGACTACTTTTTGCGTGAGTAGATTGCTTTGCAAGTTATAAGCTGAAAACCAATAAAAAACATTTTTTTTTGTAGTTTTTCGATGATTTCTCATATTTGCCGAGGGAAATTTTGTTGGACAACTTCAGATTCGTGTTCAGCACCCCAAAAAACATAAAATAAGCCCCTAACAACAATTTCACCAAAACTTTCCACTTCAAACTACCATTTGACTGGACTAGTCTATAGGGTTTTGATAACCAATGGTAATCAAAATAAACTTTCAAAAAAAGCCATAATGACCTACAATAAAACAGCACTATTGTCACATTTTACTCAAATGATAAGAGTTATTAAGGTTTGGCACATACAAAAAAAAAAAAAAAAAAAAAAAAAAAAAAAAAAAAATCAATTTTACCTCATTTCACCTAAATTTAATTTTTAAGTTTTTTCTAGTATTAGTAAAATTAGGCTCCAACCCAAACATCCAAAAAATAAGTTCTACCCCACGCTAAATTGTTCTATACCCTCCTTGTAGTAAGTGATAAAAAGTTCCACTACTGGGGTTTTGCAGGGAGGGGGGAGGAAAGGGGGGTAAAAACGTATTTTTAATTGTTTGTCGCAAATATATCGAAAACTATGAGGTTTAGCGCTAACTTTGTTGTATACAAAATTAATCTGCATACAATTTTGAACAGAAATGGACTTTGAGATGGAAGTTAACGACTACGGAGTTATGGAAGGGTTAAAATAGCACTATTTTCCATGTTCCTTGAAACTTTATGGAAAGATTTATTATTGTAGTTAGGGGACCAGTAAGGGTAGTTTGAGCCTAAATTTGCAGCTTTGAAATACCTGGGTAAATATTCAGTATAATAAATATGTATGGTAATATTTCATATTACCTGCGTAATGCGTGAAAAACTGAAAAAAAATTCTGATTTTTTTTAGTTTTTGCCATATGACCGGTAAACTATGTGTTTTTCGGTATTAGTCGATATTACTATTTTTAAAGTTCAGTAAATTTTCAGCAGCATAAGCCCAATTTCAGCTCTACAAAACTAATATTTTTTGAGATATGACTCGTCAAAAATGGTCAATTATTTCAAAAAAATTAAAATTTTAAGTTTTGCTCTCGTTTTGGGCTGAATATCGGCATAAAACCGCTAACCCACAATAAAAGTCGTAAGGACAAAAGTAGTAGTAAATTTAATTGGCTTCCTTTTACGTCCAACGGCTACTCTGTACGTCCAATAGTTACCGATATATAACTCTTCGAAAATTGGCAGTGTTTACACACAATTGAAATTTTAAATAATCCAAATTACAATTATCAATAACTACGGGAGACATACAGAGAAAAATACACCCCCGCACCGGGAATGTATTTCCCGGTGCGGGGGTGTATTTTTCTCTGTATGTCTCCCGTAGTTATTGATAATTGTAATTTGGATTATTTAAAATTTAATGTTTCCGTAGTAATAAAACTACCAAAAATTTAAAAATTGAATTTACAATTGAAATTTTAAATATTGCTCTCGTTTCGATGGGAATATCGGCATATTACCGCTCACCTACGAGAAAAGCCATAAGAAACGAAGTTGCAGTAAATTTATTTGACTTTTAGACAAACACAAAATGAAACCTGTAGACGAAATAGTTCTCTTGCAGTCGTAAAAAAAAAAACAAAAAAAAAAGAGGAAAATTCTCTGTTTTAAGAAATTAACCTACACCACTTCTAATAACAATTTTCGGGCATTTGATGAACTAAAAAAATTTTGGAATCAGGTTTTAAGGTGGAAAAGTGTAATTTGTAATTAATTACACGTATTTAAATTTCATACTAAAAAGTATCAGTAACCAATAATAATTGTAAGCCCTTAACGTATATGTTTTTTTGAGGGTCCTGGTTGATGACGATCGCATTCCGACACTGAAGACCCCTTCAGTCCCGGGCAAACGTGCAAGGTCCACCTCCGCGTTGGCTGCTGATTTGACAAACAGGCGGAACCAGGTCCATCTTCAAACTTAGGCTCAAATTCATTTATATCGAAACTTTGCTATTCTTCAAGTTTTTTGATAAGTTCCAAGCAACCTTAAAAATAGTGATATGTTTACCCCTTCATAACTCCGTAATCCTCAAATTCAGCACAAAAAAGCTTAAGTCCATTTCTGTTCAAAATTTTATGTAGATTAATCTATATATATAAAAATCCAAATACCACTCACTGACTCACTGACTCACTGACACATCACGATATCTCTGAAACCACTGGACCTACGACCATGAAATTTTGTAGGTGTGTTCTTCTTACCTCCTAGGTGCTCGCTAAGAAATATTTTAAAAATCCACCATCTTGATTCAAGATGGCGGCCATTTATATACAAAATTCGACAAGACGATATCTCCGGAACCAATTGCACTAGAACCTTGAAATTTAGAAGTTAGCTCCCATATATCAAATTAGTAACTTTAGATAAATGGTTAACCTTATCGGGCATTTTGATTTAAGATGGCGGCCATACATATATAAAAGTCAACATGTGTGCATGTTCTTTATACAAATCTACACTTTTAGTCCGATCTCGATGAAAATTTGTACACTTGACC
>KZ651277.1:548154-564636 GCA_001010745.2 Gerris buenoi
TGCTAGTGAGGAAAAATGTAAAATGTATATTTTGGCCTGCTCTTTTCTGGTCAAAGGGTCAGTTTAATAATTATTTTCTCCCATTTTAATAATCTTATTAGATAAAGAAATGTTTCAAGTTTATGATTTTATCAGCATTTATATCTTAAACATGTATAAGTTGGTCTAATTTTAATACACGTCTCAGAGGCGTAGTGTTAGAAATAATGGACTATTAGACAGTGTTAGTAAGTCAGGGTTAAATGTAAACAAACTGGCTAATCGTGCGTTAAGGTGACGAATTCTTCTTTTTTACCGCACTAGGGTGAAAAAAAAGAGGAATTATAAAACGCGCATGCGCAAGTACGTAAAGAATCAATTTCTACGCATCTAAACAAAGAACACATTGTTTATATTCTGTATCAATCGTAGATAAATATATTTTTAATTGAACTATGAAATATTAAGTAAGTTTAATAAGTAACTATTATTTTAACTATTACTATTAATCAAATTAGTTATCGTCTAATCGATTTAAGTATGAATTAATTTAAAAAAGGAAATTATATTTGACCTTAGTTAGAGATAATCAGCCATTTTGCTTCCGAAGGTAACGGAAGCAGCATTGTGTTCACTTTTGAGAACGAAAAAGTTTAATACCTCCGATTTTAAAAATTATGAGACAGAATTCCGTTTCAGACATCAGGGATCATTTTTGGTCTCGTGCCTGTCTGTCGGTCAGTGTCCACGAATCGTGAAACGTCCAACGATAACTTGAGTAAATGTCGACCGATTTTGATGAAATTTGGTAGACATGTTCGTTTTACCAATGCCCAGGACAAGTTCGTTGGACAACGTTATCCGTTGAAGCGTTCACGCACAACACTCGCGTAAACGTGAATTTCAAATTTGAAATTGGAATTTTAGGTCGGGGAGAAGATCAAACTTAATTTATTCAATGAGCGACACCGCTTCATAGCGACACTATGAAATCTTTAACACTATGAAGTGTTAAAGATTTCTAAAAACTATTAATAGTTTTTACACAATATACTTATAACGTTAATATAACACTAAAGTAAGATAACTTTAATGTAACAATAAAGTAGGTACATGATATGATGCGAGAAAGCTATGTGCCACTCTAATTGGCAGTCTATTTTTTTTTATTTTAGTTTTTGCGCAGATTTTGTACTATACTAAGATAAAAAATAATAATTAGATAGTCTGAGATAAACAAATGGAATTTTTGCTGTATCGCTCTGACCATGCTTATACAAATATTTTATGCAGTTTAATCTAAAATAATTCGAACCCATTAGAAGCATATCATTAGTCCGAAAAATGCAAAACGGATCCACTTACATTCATACCTATATAAGCATACGCGAACCATTTGTAATGACCCAACTTGTATATTGCAATCGAGCTGAAATAATGATTGGCGTTAGTGCTTATATTAAAAGAATATTTTTAAGAATTCCTCTGGAGTGCATGAGTAGGAAGAGGCTTCTCGATTGTTGCGAAAACTATAATTTTATGGAGGTTATATATTTATTGCCAAATTAAACGGTAAACTTGATTTGTCGACGTTATCTTTTAACGCAGATTCTATTATTAGTGAGTAAAACTCAAACAAGTACCATACTTAGTTGATCATTAACATTAAACTGAAAATTTACAAAATTAAGATAATAATTATTGCGTATAAAAACATTTTGAGGGGAGGAGGAANTCTAATTATACAATCAATTATCTTTTTTTCTCGATTTTAATAGATAAAAACGCAGTGCAGTAGGTATAAGCATGCATTATTTATTCATGTTGATTACGATGAGTTTTCTTCTAAAATGTAAAGAAAAACTTTTATCTACAATTTTATACAGCGGAATACTTATAAGAACGCTTTGTTTAACTGACATACCAATCATAATACCCGAACCTACCTAATTATTAATGTTGGGTGTAGACCTACATTGTAAGTCTCACAACTATCAATCCTTCACTATACAAATAGTTGAAAACTGCTCAACAAATAAATTAAGACCACCAGAGCTGGCACTACAACATTTACTATGCAGATGCAGGTATGATAATATACTGATCAACTAATACATGTCTTCGAAATATATCTTGAATGAACTGTAATAAATTAAATCATGTATTTTTAATGCTTTATTTCAACAAAATAATAGTTACAAAATTAGTTATAGTGAACCATTACAAAATAATATATAATAACAGAACCTCAACCTCACGTAAACAAATTTACGTAAAGCAGTGTTTGTAAGAGCCCGCAATAGCCTAAACTGGCTTATGTGAAGAGGGCTCTGTCCATGGGCGTAGCCAGGTTTTGACTCAGGGGGGGGGGCCAACATATACTAATTTTCTATAAATTGTAAGGGGAGGGGGAGGGGGGGGGGGGTAGTTTGGAAAATCTTAAGAGAGGGGATAAGAGCCTCAAAAAATGTAGAGATAGTAGTTGCACTCCATTAGACTTAGAAACCCACCTAAAAGTACATTATTAAAATTAATAATGAAAGAAGTCAAAAACAGTAAATTATAGTGGTAAATTATTCTATTTGGATATATGTATATAATTTAATTAATGCCTAGGATTATTAGAAAAATTAAATTATTAATTACTTCTAAGTCTATCTCTTTCTTTTTTCTGACGCAAGCTAGAAAGCTTGCGTAGAAATGAACACTTAATAAATATAATCCGTTCAGCTGACCTGAACGGATAGATCTGACCCAGGTTTTAACCCGCCTCAGAGTGCTAAATGATCTTTCAATTGCACTTGTTGTACATAGGGAAAAAAATTTAGCTTGTTTAATAATATCCACCACTTCCATTGTTTTCCAGTCTGCTTGTCAAGTTGTTTATCTGTCCACATATGAAACCACAATTCCACTCACTCACACAGAATCGTTTATTTACAAATTAATGTTTACAAACATTAATTCATAACGTATTTAACGCCCTTGGNACTATAATTTTATGGAGGTTATATATTTATTGCCAAATTAAACGGTAAACTTGATTTGTCGACGTTATCTTTTAACGCAGATTCTATTATTAGTGAGTAAAACTCAAACAAGTACCATACTTAGTTGATCATTAACATTAAACTGAAAATTTACAAAATTAAGATAATAATTATTGCGTATAAAAACATTTTGAGGGGAGGAGGAATAGGAATAACTGATATACCTATTATTTACGCTTTGAGTTTTATTCCTCGAATCAATTTTAAGTTATTACCAAATTGAGCTGCAGATAACATATGCGTAATCTTGCCGGCTTTACTTGAAAATGATCATGACCATGAAGATATAGCCTATAAATCTCTACTTTATTCGAGCTAATAATATATATATCCCTCCATATTGACTGGAATGTATTTTTTATGAAAACAGATTTTTACTTTTCAGTTCAGATCCCGAGAAAAGGATTTTCGGGAAGAATTTTTGTTTCCAAGTTGACACCGGAAATATTAATAGTTAGAATAGATATTATTAATTTGTATTGTTAGGTGGGGCGGGAGGGGCCAAAGGTCGAGGGCTGTTTAGATGGGGGTGCAGTGGGAACCAATGGGAAGCGGTGGGCGTGGTGCGGGGGTTGGACCGTCCCGAGACGGGGTCGAACCGAGGACGGTTAGTTTCCTAGTGTCTACCGAGTGGAAATCACCGGTCCGAGGAAGCAAGCACAAGCGACAACATAACGAGTGATGTGAAAGGCATGGAGTCGGAGGAGACGAGTCATCTCGCGGATCAGTACGTGCAGGAGTTCGTTTTGGACCATTTTGAGGATGTACCGGTCAAAAGAGAACTGTCTGAAAGAATGGAGAGACTAAGCGTAGGCTGTTGTGTGCCCCAGGCGCCGGTCGACGACTGGCAGAACGGGAGCGTGCTACCTTATCCGGGAGATCCCGGTACTCCACCCGATACCCCGCCCGACGAGTCCGCTCTGTCACCCCCGCGATGGCACCAGCTCGAGCGGGAACCTCCTCCGATCTGGCTACCCCAGCCCTTGGACCTGAGGCCGCCGCCGCCATCCGACTGGCAGCACCCTTCCCAACATTCGGTCATAAAGAGGCCGGAGTATCATTCCGGGCAAAGTTTGTCCGAACCTCCTCCAACCCCAGAGGATATCGTTTCGGACGAGATGCTCATGACCCTTACTGTGCGCGAGCTCAACAAGAAGCTGCACGGTTATCCACGAGAGGAAGTAGTAAGGTTGAAACAGAAAAGGCGGACGCTGAAGAACCGCGGTTACGCTCAAAACTGTCGAAGCAAGAGGATGATCCAGCGACACGAACTGGAACTGACCAACAGAAGCTTACAGTCCGAGATCTCGAGGCTTCGAGGAGACGTAAACAGGTTGGCCCAAGAGAGAGACATGTACAAACACAGGTACGAACTGATGAGGAAACAACTAGCCAGTGTGCACCTACCTCCTTCCTCACCAGGATCTCAACACATATACCTGTGACATCTCGCCAGGAGGCTATCATCTCAATAAACTCCTCCACACACCTCCATCTCCACTTTTATCCCCTTCTTCGCCCCACACTCAGACTTACTTTCCATCTTATCAATAAGGTATTTCATATGTCACTTAGCTAATACATGTCATTATATCATCTCTTCAATACTTTCCATTAGCTTTTTGATGTGTAAAATATTTCTCTACTTTAAACTAAATTTAATTAAGGTGCTGACTTCTCACATTAATTACCATATTATATTTCTTAATATTGATCAAATTTACATTAAATGTAATGATTATAAAAGTTTTAAGGTCTTATAGATTTATTTAAAATGTGTTCGATTGCACATCTGATGAAATAATCATTTTACTTCTAATAATCTGACAAACGGATGAACTTTTTCATTTTTTCAATTTAGACTTTAATTAGATAAGAGATAGTGAATGATCACTCTTTATAGATAATCAGCCTGTTAGGTAAGCTACGTTTAAGATAAATGAATTATAAGTTGCTCCACAAAATAGCTCCGTCTTTTAAACTCAAGCGGTCATCATCAGCGCCTATACTGGGATTTTTTACCGACATAGTAAATAAAACTCCTTAAACCGGGGAACTATGAATTTATTAACGTTAGTTAAACTTAATTTTTATCAGATCTTGGCACGCATTTATTACCTAATGATCTTATTATAATTCTAATAACCTTCAAAGTATAAGGCAACAGTAGTATGTCTTGAAGTTTAGTAATCAAAGAGTACTTTTATTCCAAAAAATCTCGGAATAATTTAAAATTTCATTTTAATTTGCAACATTTACTTAAATTAAACATCTGAACTAAGAACCTCTATGACTTATGTCACGTGCTTAAAAATCTAATTAAAATAATATTTATTACTCTTTTTAAACACTACTTAGCAATTTTTTTTTTGTTTACATTTCCTTCCTCGACATTGAACATTACATATTTCAAAATGTATTATTGTTTAAAATAGTTAATAATTACTTTATTTATTTTAATGTTATATTGCATGCGTTGGTCAATCAATATTGCTAAATAAAAATGACGTTTATTTCGCACGTAATAAACATTATTCAGTTTACAAATCTGTAAATTGTAATTTAGAATATGA
The DNA here is from genome assembly GCA_001010745.2 of Gerris buenoi. NCBI lineage: Eukaryota > Metazoa > Arthropoda > Insecta > Hemiptera > Gerridae > Gerris > Gerris buenoi. The sequence goes on from KZ651277.1 coordinate 553,757, forward strand.
TTAGCGTTATTTATCACGTGTTGCTGGCAAATAAAAAAAGCCAATTCCCTTCTAAAATTTCTTGTATTTTTTATTGATAATTTTGAGACCATGAGCTAAAGCTCATTTAGATTTTGATCTTTAACCCCGTACTAAATTATATTGTTAAGGATAGAAAGCTAAATGAGCTAAGTTAATCTCGTCTCTCAAGAATCCAACTAGCTCATTTTGGTTCCATGTTTTGCTTCGCTTTTTGGCATTGCGGAACCATCCCAAAACAAAAATGACTATTTGAGGAATAAGAGCGTTGATGGAGGTCATCTTAATAAATACATGGAAACAGTCTCTCCACGAAAAAGTTTACCGGTTAATTTATCAAAGCAGGTTTAGGCTTTTATAAGTCCATCATTAGTTTGTCTTTATGCACTTATGATGGCTTTATAAAAGCCGAAACCTTCTTTGATGTAAGAACAAGTATTCTTTTTCGTGGGTATATAGACTGTTTCTTTGTATTTATTCAAAATTACTACGTTTTTGAAAGAAAATGTAAATACTATGTATACGGTTTTATGCACCCCTTTCTTTCGAAATAAATGTATAAAAGATGACTAAAATGGGTAAACTTGGTATCTTGACAATGAGATGATTGCGGAGATGGATACTTTTCTAAAGCCGCAGTATTTCATGAACAGTTGATCTATCTTAGCTCAGAGATTCAAGAAATGTAATACATGTTTCAAAGAATGGCAATGGAGAGTCTACGAAGGCAATTTTAAATTAATATTAAAGACTGTCTTTCCGCGTAAATTTTTCTTATTGCAAATCAGACATTTTATAAAATTTATAAATGAAGACCTATGCATCCCATGTAATGATTAAGACATCTCTTGAAATACACTAAAACTTAAATATTTGTAAATAATAACGAAACAGTAAAAAAACTCTTTCAAAAATATATGAAAAAAAAATGAGGAACTTGTGTCAAAGAGATATTAAAGGATAGTTTTGTTTTGAATCGTTTTCTTTACCTCATATTAAAATATGCAAATAGTTAATCTAATTGAACGTCATTTCCTGTTATTTTTACAGTGTTGTTCTACGGAAAAGTTCTTTTAATGATAAAAATAATAAAATAAAATAACTACTATTTTTTTAAAATTGTAGATAGAACTATTTAACATTAAAAGGTTTAAGATGAAACAATGTATTTAATATCCTGAGTATGATATACAAGTCTAAACCAAAGGCCTTAGTAATTAATACCATATAATATTGACTTTAATAAAAAACTATTTTACGTAATCTCTTTGGGAAGTTATAACTCAATTCGGTAGTACAGAAATATCTAGGGCAGCATGTGGTATACTACAGTCATCTGTTTCTAAAAAAAAGTCTACAAATTCATAGATGAACATTTAAATTTGAATTGTTATTTAAATCATTCTTATATTTCTTGATTCCTTATATCTTTACTTATTTTTCCTTTCTTCCTTATTTTTTTTATTAAGATATTTCTTAATGTCTTTTTACTTTTTTTCATTTGATTATGTTGTATAAGACAAATCTTTAACATAAATGTTAATTCTCCCCGCAAGATTTATTGTTCTTAATTTCTGCTAGTTAATTAGCTTAATTTTCAGCTGAAATATAAAAAGGGAGAGAATAAATATTATTGTAGGAAATGTCGAATTGGCAATAAAAAATACAGCATGATTGACCGTCTGTACGCTGCATCTTTAATTAGATCTAATTTACATTATTCAAGTAATTTAATATAGTAGGATCTAACCACACTTGATTCAGTCCCAAAACATGGTTATAATGCACCTTTTATATATTTATTATTGCGTTTGATTACATCTGAGACAACATTAAAACATTTATTTTTTTCTACATTGATTTTTTGCAATTGTAAATACATTAATAAATATATACTAATTTAAATGTTCAATATTTGATTGCTGCAATTAAACAATTTAAAATTTAATTCTCCATGGAAAATTGTCATTCATATAAATTAACGAAAGTCAAATATATATGTATTAAATATTTACCATTACATTTAACAACAGATTATGATTTTTTATTTAGGTTTCTTTCAGCAGTATTTTAGCATTAAGATTCTTTTTATTACTTTCGTATTCTTAAATTTATTATGGTGGGAATAAAAGTGACAAGTTAGTCCGTAAGTGATTATAACTACACTTTTAAAAGATTTTATACAACAGTTTCGAGATGTATGATATCAGAGTAAAGCGTGAGAATGAGCTCCTTAATACACACTATAAACTCACCTAAACGCAGATAGTATTTAAACTTTTGTCAACAGCTGATCTCTATTTATTAAATCCATTCAATTCTGAATTTATGTTTTTTTTGTATTGTTTCTTTTTTTTATTGATCCTTTTTAACAACATTACATAAAGGCCGTAGCAACCAAATAGATTAGATCTAAAGAGAAAATATATATTTTTTACTTAAATTCTATTTATTTTACTTTTAACTGTCATAATTCAATTGGTCAATAATTTAATTGGTTAATAAGGATTAATTAGTTAATAAGGATCTTTCATATCAAATTAGCAAGAATAAATGAGAAATAAATTATATAATTCTATTGCTTATTTGTGTTATAAATTAAATTGTTTGACATCATTTCAATCGTATGTGTCGGGATTGCAACTCTTCTTTTAGTATTTTTTTATCGATTTTTGGCACTGTTATATTTGGCACGAGTAAAATTGGTTCAGGATTCCTCGCAAAGATTCATACTTCGAAGCATGGGAAGCCCAATAGTTTTATCTTCCATTTTATCATTAAAATATAAAATTCTTTAAAGATAAAGTAAGCCAGTTATCGAGAGAAGCAAAAAATCTCCGAAATTCCATAGCTCTATAGATAGTTATATGCACATTCACTATATCTATTAAGTCATATGGGCTTAACTTTCAGAATTTGTAATGAATAATTGAAAATATAATTCAAATTGAGAATATGAACTGATTTTTATACTCTCTGCCTTGTTTTGTGGGCATTTAGGACATTTAGGAACTTTTTTAGGACATTTAGGAAATTGAATATTTCCCTATTATTAACCTGGAAAGCAATGTGGTTTCTCTAACACGGACCTCTCTTTGTGCTACTGCGGTAGGGGAGACTTAAACGTAGTGTAGATAAGCAGTTAAGCCGATGTAAGTAAATAAAACATAAAAATATAAAGTAGTTTATTAAGTCGTAACTCTTTTTTTTAAATTACCTACATAAAGTTCATAAAAACAAAATAATTATCCAGCTTCTCTGGCTTACAAACAAAGTTGATTATAGTTTGTTATTTTAATCATTGAAAACGATATCCCTAATAGATTTTTCCGTTTGTAAAATTCAATTGTATAGGTTTGGAATAGAAATTAAAAATATTAAGAACTAAACCATTGTTCATCAACTGAATTCTTCGATATCAATCTTCTATTTTCTCTTAGTTATAGTTAACTTATCTGTTATTTAATATTTCTGTGTTAAAATTTGGTACATATATGAATCCATCTCCAGATGCATTGAATAAATAAACATATTTTACCACTTTTAAAAATATACTAAAATCGCATATAATGTTTGAATTCAGCGCCTAATTAATTGAGTTTTAAGCAAGACTTTAAATATACTTTACATTAAATGTAATAAGTAATATTATAAAAAACCTTGTAAATATTATTGTTTCATTTTATTTCGATAATTATATTTTTTCCTCAATAATTATAGTTACTAATGGTTGTGTCCCTCATTATTGTAAATATTTCTATTAAGTTTTAAAAAATGCTGGGACTTAATTATTGATTTTAAGATATAAAGTTTAATTTTGTTGCATTATAATTATAATTATTATTATTATTATTATTAACATTAAAATGTATACTTTCTATATTGTCTTTGATTTAACATATAGATATAATGAAAAAAGACGTATAATATATATAAAATGAAGCCTATCCAAAAAATACCATATCATTGCAAATAAAAATTAATTATAAAAAAATTATGAAAAGAAAAGTTTTTGATTTTATATATTCCAAACATATTGTAAAATTGTAAGTACAAAATAATAATTATAAAAAAAATCAGAAATATATTTATAAGTTATCACTATTAATATTGTAATTATTATATTATAGTCCCCGAATAAATTTGACTAGTTAAGGAATAATAATAAAATTATATAATTCTTAAATGTTGTAACTGCTAGTTTTCATTTTTTAAAATATCGTTTTTTTTTTGCAAATTGGTCAATTGTATAAGAAGTAGAAATACATATATAAAGTATTTCAGCTACACAAGGCGATGAAGAATTGTCCTTTTCGAATTATTTTTTTTTTTTATAATAGCCTTAATAGAGGGCTGAGAACTCTTTAAAAAAAATGAAATAATGAACTAATTGACTAATTAAAATTATGTGACTGAATACCTTTTTGCATCTTATTGTACTAAAATTTATTGTCAAATATTATTCGATGTAATCCTTAAATAAGTCGAAGCAAATCTATTAACAACGTTAGTAACTAACTTCGTTAATATATTCAACAATTGATGTAACATATAACATATAACTTGGTCTTAAAATAATGTAATCTAATTAATTTTTTTATTAACTTGCACTGAGTATATTAAAAATTTATGTTATTTTTAAGAACAATGTGCTAGAAATTAAACGCACGAAGGAAATGAAATTTCGCTGAGGGCTGTCACACCCATTATTTACAAAATTATACACATATCTTTTAATTTATTTTTTATTTATCCTTATATTAACATTATATTTTGACCTAATATTAAAAACTAAAAAGCTATCTATTTAAAGAATAGATTTTTTCGAGCGACTCATTTTTAATTGTAAAAAACTAATTTTTTTGTTTCAAAACTTATTAAAATTATTGTATATTTATACATAATAGGTAGGTATATTTTTATTTTTTGAAATAAAAACTGATGACTTACTTAAATAGTTTAATTAAAATCAAATTGTTTCGTACAATTATTAAATCTTTTTTTTTATAATATCTTTAAAATGAATATACCTGATTCAACAGTAAATTAATGAATACCTACAATTGTCACAATACATGCAGTCAGGCCCCAACAGATCTTCAATGGGGCCCAGCAAAAGGATATTTTGTGGGCCCCGCATACTATTTCCGTTTTTTGAGCGCAAGGAAATTCCTGAAAAATTCCGTAGTATCTGTAAATTTAGTTTGACTTGTAAACATCTTGTTACATTCAAATATTATTTTAATATTAAAAATATATGTAAATTATAATTGTTTATGTTTATGTACAGTATAAATAATGTTTGGGGCCCGTGCCATGGCTCTCCTAGCCCCCTTCTATCTGGGCCTTGCATGAATTTAACGCATTGGAAAATGCTTTTAACCTAATTGATTGAAAAATAAAAATTTAATTTTTAAGCACACAAAATAAATATACCATTATGACAGATACTTTTTTTAACAAAACAACTTTTGAGCTACATTTATTTTATACAAGTATATTTCATATCCCTGTTAAATAATTTATGTATATATAAATTAGATGAAATATTTATGTGCAATAAAAAAATAGGTTACGTATTATTAGAAATTTAAATAAACATTTTTGATTAATTACAATAATCGGGGAAACAAACACTAAATGAATTACCACCTTCAAAATTTTTATCTTCAAAAGGTTGCATATTACAAATTTTATTTATTGAGCTCTTCAATTTATATATTATTGTATTATATTATTGTAATTTGATTTAATGAACTTATAATTATTTATATTTAAACTTTTTTTCTCGAGATATAGTACAAAGCTAAGGGCTGCGATGTTTATTAAATTGACAGGGATTTGTGTAATAATGTGGGAGCTATGCATTCTTTTTTTGGTTTTGATGAAATGTAAAAATATATATGAATATATTTTTTTTCGGCAATTTTAATTTTTGAGATTTCTTTTCATTCAGTTAACTTTGGTTTTTATCATTAATTGTAAGTAAATTAATGTTTTGATTGATTTATTTTTAAATGTCGAAAAAAAGGGATTATTGAATTAGTTGTGTAAGCTGTTATGTTTATAATCTTTATAATTTCTTGTAAATTTGTGACTATAAGCAATAAATACAATTTTGTTATTTTTTTCTAATTGGTTTTCTATTGGTTATTTTATTTTTGACTATTATTAAAATCAATTGGCTAAAGTCTACTTTGTTCAATAATAAAAAATAAATTGGGCAAAGCAATCTTTATCCAATAGATTTTCTAGGCTCTAAAGAGGGGTATTATACTCAACACAGGAGTACTTGGTTTGCATGAACCAAGTACGCTTATGTGTATGGCGAACTTGGTATTCTATCGTCAATTTGGAGCTTGCTGTTTCCTATACGTATAGGGCGCTTAAGAATTATTATTACAATTGTATTAATACCATTTTGGCATATAATACAAAAATATGTTAAGAAGTTCTATTAAACTTACTATTCGTAGATATTATGTGGCTAGACCTAGAAAAAGGTGTTTTTTTTTTAATTACCAATATAGCTTACAAGAAGTGTTGAGTTGCAATTCAGATCAACATTTAGCATTAACTATTTTTCTTCGCCAGGCACACGCTTATTTAAGTATAATTTTCCAATAAATATAACTAGTTTAATGAAAGATAAACGAGATAATCCTTAAAATGAGATAACTCAGGTAGTTTGAAGGATTATAAGTAATGCAATAAGTAAAAATATCATAAAAATTAATGTAGCTTTCACTCAGATTGGAAATTGCTATTCACAATTGACTATCATTATACTATGTATTATTGATTGTAGGAAATTGACGTGATGAACCACCAGTTCATTGAAATTTATCCAGATTTGTTTACTCTTAAGTTCTTTCACAACTCTTCAGCTTTAGAACTGAAGTAATAGTTTTACGATAGAGTTAATTAGGAAATTAATTCCTTAACGTTATCAACTATTGATGTAGCTCCTTGTATGTCATCTTTAAATCAAACAATTAAATTTTTAGGCTCGAAAATGGTTTGAGTAGCCGAAACGTTGCCAACATTATGAAGTAGTGTTGGACTTCTTTCTCTTCCTACCCTTTAAGGATCCAAGTTACACGACCTATAAATAAAAATTGATAATATTGTATATTTTAACAAGGTTTCTTAAAGAATAGTATCCACAAATAACAGTCTAATCTTTGAATGAGATTGTTTTCTTCATAATTATTTCATTAAAGTAATCCCGAATATACTAAAGTTGAAGAACATTACTTTTACTACTGCTAGAGTAAAATTAATAATAAACCTACTAGTTCAAGATTGATTTTATCTCTCCAAACAAGAGGCTAAAAATAAACATTTGAAAAAGAAAACAAATAAATATAAACAGGAATATCATAAAGGCGCCTTTTCTAATCCAATTGTCATCAAACATTTAATGATTTATTTAATATTTAATTACAATTAGAGAAAATGAATTAATCAGATTAGTATGATTCATTTCTTGATTACGGAACTGCATTTATTAATCAGGGAGACGGCCTTCATAAAATTAACAACATTGTACTATTTTAAACTGATTTATTTTAATTAGAAATTTCTTTCAGTATTTGATTTCTTTAATCCCTTCAATTAATGGAAATTAATGAGCACGATTATAATTGCATGAATTATTTAACTATATCGTGCATGATTGGTTAGCGTGTAAAACGAGTGTTTAAGAAAATTGTTTGAGAAAAAAAATTCTAGATAATGGTTTAGTTTTGGAGAATTAAGGTAACAATATACCAATAAATTGTGGATGATTGTCTTTGAATAAACATTGTGAAAAATTTACTTTATTTATTGCTTCCGACCTTACCAAAGGCAACGGAGATTGTGTTCACTTTTGAGGACGAAAAAATTTTATGTTTCCGCTTTTCAAATTCCAAGATAGAAATCCGCTTCAGACATCAAGGAACATTTTGGTCTCGTGTCTGTCTGTTTGTCGGTCAGTGTGTTCGCGTCCCCTGCGATAACTTGAGTAAAAGTTGACCGATTTTTATGGAATTTGGTAGACATGTTCATATTACCAATGCCCAGGACGAGTTCGTTGGACAACGCTATCCGTCTAAGCGTTCGCGCGCAACGCTCACGTAAACATGAACTTCAAATTTAAAATTGAAAATTTGGATAGGGAAAAAAATCTTACTTCATTTATTCAATAATCCCGCTTTACCTACAGCTTTTGCTTTGCGAATTTGAACACTTTGAATATTGCCACTGCTCTTTACTTTCGTTATATTTATTTTACACAGCCTCATCAATAATGTTGATTTAATATAACATTAAAGTACATGGTAGGATGCGAGGAACTATGTGCCACTTAATTGGCAGTCTATTTTTGCTTTCATTCTTGAAAAATCAAAGAGTAAATCTGTTCAATGTTTGGCATCACTTGATTAAGCCATCTCTTAATAAGATTTACTATTTCTAGCCTGTGTTGTCTTTGAGTGCACATCTTAGAACGTTAACTTTCAAAAGGAGGTAGGTATAGTTGTTTTATCTCCTATAGCAGGATTAACTTATTATGTTGAGTTTGATTTCTATTTCATTGTTATTAAGTTATTTTTTGTTAACTATGTAAAATATTTTTTAAACAATTGACAGATTTAAATGAGGGGGGGGGGAATTTAATAAATTAAACAATAAGGGGTTGCAAAAGTATAGCATTGATAAAGATACGCGAGGAAACTAAGTGCCACCACACTCATTTTTATGCTGTTTCTTTGTGTATAATAAATATAATCTGTAAAAGTTGGATCTTCTGTATTTTATGGGCTCTCTAAGTCAAACAAAAACTACGTTCTACTCAACGGAAGACAGAATTATCTTCTGACGTCACTGTTTGTTATTATTGTTCTCATTTTAATATCTAGTTTGTTTATTGTTGTTCTATGGTTTAGATTCACTGTAAAAATATAGTTCTTATATTATTAGATAAATATTTAGTGTATACATTTTTTTTTTCTTAGTTTTAATTGTTTGTCACCGTCACTTCTTCCTCGTTGTTTTTTTACATATGTAAAAATTAAATCGTCCTCCGAAACTTAAGTTATATGTTATTAATTTTTTACGATTTTGGTAGTATTCATACTACGGAATGATTAAATTTTAATTCAAATCAAATTTTAATTATTATTAACTACGGGAAACAGTCAGAGAAAAACAAGCTCCAGCGCCAGGGTCATATGTTATGCAAATTTAAGTTTTTAAGTGTTTTAGATAAAAAGTTGGTGACTGTGGAATCAATAAAGAGTTTGTAGGAAGATTTTGAAAATCAAATAAATACATGATAGCATCAATTTCACCTTGATGTCGTTAGTAATGGTCATGAGAGCATCAATTTTATCTTGATGTCGTTAGTAATGGTCATGAGAGCATCAATTTTATCTTGATGTCGTTAGTAATGGTCACGAGAGCATCAATTTATCGTGATGTCGTTAGTAATGGTCATGAGAGCATCAATTTTATCTTAATGTCGTTATTAATGGTCATGAGAGCATAAATTTTATCGTGATGTGGTTAAAAAATTCTATAACTGCCTTGTGTTATTTAAAGTCACTCTATAATAACAGTTATACCCGCCAGATCCAATTAAATGCCCAGTTCAAACGTTCATTAAAAAGTTTAACTATCCTCTGCCTCTAGAAGGCGTTTCCTTCCTAGTGCGGCAGGCGGCCGGCCATTATTTAACTTTTAACTTCATGAACGTCATTCATGAAATGGATCGTCCTTACAGTACAGGACTGTCAGAGATTCTTGCCCCCAGGGGGTGGTAGGAATCTGTCAGAAGACTTCAGGAGAGGGCGACTGTGGTGGCTGTGAACTGGGAGCAGTAGAGTTGGAATCAAGCTGTCAGGGTAATGAGAGGGCGTTACCTACGCCCGCTACGCCCCTTATTGTAATACGACTAATTTGTACCTAACCCACCCCTCTCCACACCTTTCTAGTTAAATTGAGTTTACGCAGAAACCTAAATACGAAACTTCCTCAAATTGCGTATAACCAGGAAAACTTGGTGAAGTTAGTAATGGCATACAATTCCATTCTTCTTTTAGCGATTTTCATTAGTAGAATAAGTGTTGGGAATTGTAACCGCATTAACCAAAAATAAATCCTTAATTTTCAAGGCTGGCATAGCTTAAGGAAATCACCAGGAATGAATGCTAGTATTTAAATTTATTCTGCTCTCTCAGAACAAAAAACCCAAATTTTCCAAGTTAATTTCTTTAATGAGTTGTAAGTAATGCCATGAGTTATCTAATAAAATTTGATATGTATTTAAAAATATAAATTGAAAATAAAGGGCATCTCAAAAATATTTCTTACCAAAAAGTTTTAAAAGGGTAGTAGGAAATGAAATATGAAGGGCTTATTTATCTTATAGACAAGTATAATTGGTGCGAATTTCCGCTCAGAAGAGGGGAAATGATGCGATCTTAAGATTTAATTGAATACATTATTTTAGTCTCGGATGAATTTTTCTTTTTATAATTTCAACCCACTTATATCATGCTTTTAATTAACAGTATAATTATCATTGCCAATAAATGCATGTTATTTTTTAACAAATAAAATCATTTAAAAATGGAAGAAAAGACATGTTACCTAAAAGAGAAGGTGGTCTAAAATCTTAATAATGTCTCCTAGCAATTAATTTATTTATTCTATACAAAAAAATGTTATCAAAGGTGTTTTAAGCCCCAATATCAAATCCGTCACTAGGTATATATATATTTCTATTAATATTAATGTTACTTTTTTGCGTTACCTTGCAAGACTTGAGAATATATCTAATTGTTATAATTAATATCTAATCTAATTATTAATTATAA
>KZ651277.1:571980-585558 GCA_001010745.2 Gerris buenoi
TGGCAAAAAAGTGTAATCAAGGGGGGGGGGCGGTACTTTATTATTATATCGTTAATTTTTAAAAAACTATTAACAGTTTTTAGCGATCTTTAACACACCATAGGGGTGTCGCTGTTGGTTTTACTAAAAAATTGTATTTTGAAAAAAATGTTTGTCTCATTGAATAGATGAAGTTTGATTTTTTCCGACCTAAAATTCTAATTTAAAATTTGAAGTTCACTTTTACGCGAGCGTTGCGCGTGAACCTTGAACGGATATCGTTGTCCAACGCACTCGTCCTGAACATTGGTAAAATGAACATGTCTACCAAATTTCATCAAAATCGGTCGACATTTACTCAAGTTATCGTCACACATTTCTTGATTCACGGACACACAGACCGACAGACAGACAGACACGGAACTAAAAATGTTCCCTGATGTCTGAAACGGATTTCTGTCATCGAATTTTTAAAATCGGAGACAAAACTTTTTCGTTCTCAAAAGTGAACACAATTCGTTACCTTCGGTAAGCTTGGAAGCAAAAAATGAAAAATTAAAATTAAAATTCAGTAAAAAAAAACATAAGTTGGAGGAAGGCGCTACAGGAGGCCCTGGTGGCTACCCGGGTCGGAAAAAAATAAGGCTGTACCCGGACCCCCGGTATTAATATAACTATATGGTAAACCGCGGAGAAGAGACTAGGAATTTTAACCCAGACAAAACAGGGGCGGCGCTATTATTTGAAACTTTTTTTGGTTTTCCAATTTTAGCGGCACCCCCGATTGGGCGTCGGGGTCGAAATACCTATTGCCTTCTCCTCGGTTTACTTTATAACTGCCAGGAACGTACTTATTTGTTTCGACCCGGGCGCCCACCAGGGCTTCCGGTAAAGCCTTTCTCCTACTTGGGCTTCAACATATAAATTTTCACTGCAGTCTTTTTTTTATTTAATATCTTAATGTATTAATAATTTTTTAAACTTAAATACCTTTTGCGACCCCCCGGTTAAGAACCACTGCTCTGCACTAAAGCCTCGGCCCTCGCGCTTCGTGTATGCGTCTGACAGCAATGAGGTTGCCGCCCCTTTAACCTTAAATTTTTAAGGTTGCCGCCTCGAAAATCACAGCTCAAAAGTGCTGCCCTTCAAAACTTGCCGCCTTGGGCTATAGCCCTTCAAGCCCCCCTGTAAATACGGCCCTGAGTGTAATATAAGTTTTCTTCTTATATTACAGGGGGGTAACTTGTGTAAAAGTTTTTTACTAGATTTTTTAGATGGCGATAACTTGTGTAAAAGTTGACCGAATTAGTTGAACTTTGGTACACATTACACATGTTCATTTTACCAATGCCCAGGACGAGTTCGTTAGAAGACAACTTTATCCGTCCAAGCGTTCACGCGTAACGCTCACGTAAACGTGAACTTAAAATTTAAAATTGGAATTTTAGGCCGGGAAAGAAATTAAACTTCATCTATTCAATGAGACAAACATTTTTTTCAAATATAATTTTTCAGTAAAACCAACAGCGACACCACTATGAATAGTTAATGATCGCTAAAACTATTAATAGTTTTTAGGCAATAAACATTATAACAAGAAAGTAATATAACAATAATGTTAATGTTAATATAACAATAAAGTACATGATAGGATGCGAGGAAGCNAATCTAATTATTAATAATAATTAAATTATAATTTAATTATTAATATTTTGTTATATTAATATCTATTATGTATATTATTATTTCCGAGCTTACCGAAGGTAACGGAAGCTATGAAAACATTTTTGGTCCCGTGTCACTCTGTCGTTCATTTTTTGCGGACCAACCTATCTCAAGATTTGCTAGTCCGATTTTATTGAAATTTGAGAGGTAGGTCATAATTAGCCTGTTGTTAGTTCCATATAAGTTTTAACCGTCATTCAACCATTTATTTCTCTTCCACATGCACACAAACACATTTATTTACATTTATATCTTTAAAAGTACGACCGATAAGACAAAAATTGTTCCCTGATGTCTGAAACGAATTTCTGTCGTGGAACTTTTGAAACTGGAGACAAAAAAATTGCCGTTACGGAAGCAAAAGGTGGAATCAATTTTGTTAAATCAATTTAACAATTACGGGTTGTGTGTAAAAGCATAAAAACATTAAAGTACGCATGATAGGAGGAAGCTATGTGCCACACTATTTGACAGACCATTTTATTTTGGTATTTTGACTTCGATTGGTAAAACATTCAAATTTTAATTGAAAAAAAAATGGTTTTTACTAAGCGGGAACTTAAAATAATGCTGTATATTATAATTGTTAACATTTTTTGTTGTTGTGAGAAACAAAACGTTTTAAACAAGGCTAAGATTAGAATGCTTAGATATGAACGAGGCTAGGCGCCCTGTTCTCTCCCTACAGTTCCACCGTGTGTGGACAATTTGTTCACTGGACACCGTGTCCACTGTACTATGCCCTTATCTACTCTTCCAATACATTGAACTCCCTTCCTTCCCTTTGGTCCAGTTTAGTCCCGTATAAATGTACTAAACTTGATCTATGGTCATGTTACATTCGTACTAAAGCATTGTCCTCAATAATTCTAATGGAGGCAATAATTTAACGTAAATATACACACATATTGAGATTATTTACATGAATCTTAATGATGGATTGACTTTTTTTTTTTCTCACCCTTACCTATCTTAACAAAAGATGCATTGCAAGTCAAAATTGTTACTATGGGACTAATTTTATGCATTGTAACCAGCCGAAGCCAAAACATCGTGTCAAGAATTCATTATAAATCATAATTCCCTCTGACATTTTAACGGAGGGTATGTGATAACGCTGGAAAAAAGTTTATTATTGGCATGATACTTCAAAAATTCTACGTATATTTTGCAAATCAATATTATCGTAATAATTACTTGCCCGATTTAAATGAAAATTGGATGGTAGGTTATAATTAGCCCTTATAGTTGCGGTCCAACTAATGTTTTGCCTTCTGCGCCCTTTGATTTCCCTTCAACTTTCGTACAAACATAAATTTATTCCCATATCTTTAAAAGCTATCATCCGATTTGTAAGAAATTTGCTTGGTACCGGATTAATTTCAACCATCTGCGCTCATGAAATGTTGCTAAATTTATACTTTTTTTCCTGCAAAAAAAAAAAAATAAAAAATAAAAATAAAAATAAAAATAAAAATAAATAGAGGAGGGCAAGAGAAGTAGTCTGCCAAGTAGCTCTGTCACATACCTTTTTATGCTTATACAACCTATTATTGTCAAATTTATTTATTTTGCTTCTGAGCTTACCGAAAGTAACGAAAGCATTGTGTTCACTTTTGAGAACGAAAAACTTTTATAACTCTGATTTTAAAAATTTCAAGACAGAAATCTGTTTCAGACATCAGGGAACATTTTTGGTCTCGTGCCTGTCTGTATGTCTGTCTGTCTGTCTTTCAGTGTGTCTGTCTGTCGGTCTGTGTGTCCATGAATTTTGAAACGTCCGACGATAACTTGAGTAATTCTTGACTGATTTTAATGAAATTTGGTAGAAGTTAGAATTTTTTCCCGTCAAAAATTCCAATTTTAAATTTGATGCTTACGTTTACGCGAGCGTTGCGCGTGAACGCTTGGGTGGATAACGTTATCCGTCGAACTTGTCCTGGGCATTGGTAAAATGAACATGTGTACTAAATTTCAACTAATTGGGTCAACTTTTACACGAGTTATCGCCATCGGTAGATTTCGTGACGGATTTTGCGTGAAGGTGATTTCATGGCGATGATTTTGGTCGTTTTTTTCGGATTTACTCCCGGGCTCCAGAACGTGCCATAAGGAACTTCGTTCCATTTAGAAAGTTAATATGTACTTTGAAAAGGTTGTAAGCACCAACTACTAATAGTCCAGTCAATGAAGGCGAAAATAAAGTAAAAGCTACCAATTTTTTCGGACTGAATGGATTGGCCTGAAAATTTGTATACAAGCTCATCTGACCCCCCACTTCAAAAGTTATATTGTCTCGATATGTGCTTTTTGCTATTTGGGGGTAAAAACTACCCCTGTATGGGAAAAATGCGAAANGCAGCTGCATGGGATCTGGTATACACCGCAAGTCTTGAGATGAAGGTGGTCCTTAGGTGACTCTAGAAGGCTCCTGGTGGTCATGTTTGCGTCGAAGATGGTCCGATGCCGTGTTTTCGAAGAATCCGGCTTATCTTATCTGTTGTACCTTGGATGTATGGGAGATAAGCCTTCCGCTGGTCTTCCGTCCTTTCTGCTGGGGTGCGTTCCTCGGTGCTTTCTTCGCGGCGGATGGTTCGCAGTATGTCCTCCTTCTTGAATCCATTCTTTCCTAAGGCTGACTTGAGGTGCTGCTTGACTTCCTTCCATGAGGTCTCGTCCCTGATCCTGAAGCCCCTAGACACTAAAGAGTGGATGACGGCTCTCTTCTGCGTCGGATGGTGATGTGACGCTGCATTCAGGTACCTATCCGTGTGCGTGGGTTTCCTGTAGACGGCGTGTCCTAGAGTACCGTTAGTCTTCTTCGTTACCAGCACATCCAGAAACGGCAGGCAGTCCTTCTCTTCAATCTCCATGGTGAACTGAATCTTCTGGTGAATAGAATTCATATGGCGGAGGAAATCATCCAAAGTCTGTCTTCCGTGTTTCCATAGGAGAAAAACATCGTCGACGTATCTCCACCAGCAAGACGGTTTCAGGGCAGCTGAAGCGAAAGCTCTATCTTCGAAGTCTTCCAAGAACATATAAGCAGCTACAGGTGACATAGGGCTACCCATGGGCGCCCCTTCTATCTGCTTGTAGTAGTCTCCGTTAAATAAGAAGTATGTGGATTTAAGACAGTATTCTATGAGTTGCGCTTTGTCTTCACATACCTTGCTTCTTATGATGGCGATGGTGTCGTCGATCGGTAAGTTGGTGAAAAGAGACACGATATCGAAGCTAACCAGTAGATCTCCTTCCTCGACGTGAAGCGATGACAGTTTCTCTACAAAGTGGGTCGAGTTCCTGTTGTAACTTGGTCCTTCCTGATAGAGGCTGCAATTCCTTTGCAAGATGGCGGGCAACTTCGTGTGTAGCAAAAACCAATAGCACTAACGATGGGTCAATGCCCTTCGCCAACTACGAGAGAACCCTAACATCTTGGTACTGCTTGCCGACAAAGGGAATGCTTCGGTTGTGATGTACATGGACAACTACACTTCGAAGATGAAGGCTCTACTCGAGGACTGCACCTACAGTAAGATCCGGAACCCTACGCTGCGAGTAAAAGCGGAGATCAACAGACTCATCAAGGATTCATCCCTGGAAGACGGAGAAAAGAGGAAACTTCTCTGCACGGACCCGAAGCCCCCCCTTCTCTACGGACTGCCGAAAATACACAAGGAAGGTATCCCGATGCCACCCATCGTTAGCGCTATTGGTTCTGCTATACACGAAGCTTCGAGTCAACACCACGATGCACCACACCCCTGAAGATGCTTCCAGTAGTGGAAGCGAAACGCCGGACTTCATCCCCTTCGAGACGCGGATTCCACCGGAAAACCAAGCTGTCTTTTATTCTTATTGTAATTTAATTGCTATTTGCTACATTCCCGAAATAGGATATCTCTAATTATTAAATGTTTTCAGCGCTATGTAAACTTAATTATTAAAAAAACAGCAATTTAATTTAAAAGAATTTTAAATTTTGTAGGCTTTTATTATTATCAATAAAGGACACTGTTTTTCCCACTCATTGGGTTTTTGGGTACTTAAGAGCATTTGGGAAATGAAATCATAGTGACAATTTATAATTTTTTAGGTGTAATGAGGGGAATGTCGAGTTAAAAGTTAAATATTATGGTAATACTTTGGCAAAGTATGTCTATATTAAGGTTTGAGTCCAAGGCAAGTGTAAAGAAGGTTTAAGAACTAACAGGGGATGAAGATGTAGATAAGACATGCTTGGTCCCTTTGTCTTTCAGGGTTCTGTTTGTAACCTACCCTCATCAACCAGTCTTCGTCGTCATTCCCTAGCCACAATATACGTGAACACAGTTCAGCTTTCAGATAAACACTAATATGGTCCTTTCTATACCATCTTCCTTCTACCAAAAATCAATTTCAAATACGAATGCAACCAAAGATCTACTTATTGGAGAACATGTTGAATGTGCTTACAAAGATTCTAGTGGCTTATCTTTATGCAGTCTATTTCCACTTTAAACCTAAAAATGCGACATATAAAATGAATTTTATACCACCAAACACGATTTGGCAATATCCACCATGGGGTTTCTACGATGATCTTTACACTCAGAGTGGCCTCTCGTCTTGGAGGAGCAATAACTTGAAAATGCTTGATTAATTGATTAGAATAAAATATCAGTTTATACAATTTGTAAACTTCTATAAAATGATCACCTGATCAATTATCCAGAGTAAATATATTTGCCTTAACTTTATAACTTCAGAACTGAACTGCTCAGTGGATTGTGATCAAATTTAGGACTATTGGTTAAAATAAGTTTTTGCAGAGGCCTATGTGTAGCAAAGTTCACACTCATTTTTTTTAAAGGGCTTGAGAAAGAAAAGTTATTTTCCATCAACCAAAATAATACTCAATTCGCGATGATAGCACAAAAAGACATCAAAATTGTCCAAAGTTAATTTTTGATACGCGTTTCTTTCAACAATATAGTTTTAAAAGATGATTTAGATAAACCATAACTTTCAGTCAAGTAGCGATTACGCTAGTTATTAGTAGGTATGTGGTATGTTGGAATGAAATATTTCTTCTCGTATATTTTTCTATGACTTTTATTTTCTTTCAATGAAGCAAAAGAAAGGCGACAATCATTTTTTTTTTTTTTTTTTTTTTTTTTTTTTTTTACTTGATAAAGCATCCCCCAAGCAAAATTTAAAGAGGGTAGATGGTTGAAATTATTTTGGGGCTATCTGCTGGCTACTTTCGACAAAATCTAAATTTCATAAAAATTACTTGAGCACCTACTTTTGACAATATAGGTGTAAGTAAATGTATGATTGAGCGCATGTGGAGAGAAACAAATGGGTCCAGAAGGTTATGTGGGACCAACAACGGGCCAATTATGTTCTACCATCTAATTGCATTATAATAAGACGAGTAGTTTTTAAGATATTATGTTAGTTAGCAAAAATTGAATGACAGAAATACCGACATACAGACTAGCAGACCGAGATACCAATAGACAGTCATGGAACCACAAATGATCCCTCATGTCTGAAACTAAGATGTTTCATAACATTTTTGAAATCGGAGACATCACATTGCTTTCGTTATCATTGGTGAGCAATAAATTAGACATTATTGGGCCCTAAAAACATAATATCATTATGTTTAAAGTTCAATGTACCACACGAATCGGCATACTACATATTTTGAATCTGTCAAAATTATTAATTAATTTTATACTTTTTATACTTGTATAAGTGCATCAATTTAGCAAAATTTAATGGACGCAGACTGTTGAAATTAATCTAGGACCATAATAATAATTCAACCATAATTCAAGAAACGATCAGAGCAATATAGTTTTGAAAATATTGTGGTTCGCAAATTTATTGAACGACAAATAGTCAGAGACCCAAAATGTCCCCTGATGTCCGAAACGGATTTCAGTCATGTACTTTTTTAATTCGGAGGTATAGAAAAAGGTTTTTTTTTTTTTTTTTTTTTAACGATCACAATGCTTTCGCTAACTTTAGCTTGGAAGCAAACATGTATGGTAGGTTTACCCAGTCACTTTATAGCACGATGTTTAATTAGACTAACTTACAGTTAGTTAAACACAAACAGTTTATTCAATAAAGCATATATATTTCTTAAAAAATGTATATATTTTATTCTTAACTTTGTGCGTAGGCTTCCGCGGGTAGACTCGTAATAAACAGCTTGGTTTTCTGGTGGAATCCGCGTCTCGAAGGGGATGAAGTCCGACGTTTCGCTTCCACTACTGGAAGCATCTTCAGGGGTGTGGTGCATCGTGGTGTTGACTCGAAGCAATCACNTTCGTTTCAATATATGTAGGTATATGTACAGGGTCCGGCAGTGAAACGGGAAGATTAAGATATTGCGAAGATTAGAGCCAGACGGCTCGAGAGGAGTGGGGGACTCGACCTTGAGCCTCCAAGTTCTACTAATTTAGATTAAATTTGTGTAAAAAAGTTCAATAAATATTAATAATTAAGACTTTGAGCGTTTTTTTTTTCTTTTTTTTAAATATTCCCGTTTCACTACCGGACCCTGTATGATAAAATCGGTTTAAACCTTGTTAATCATAAAATTTTATATATTTTTATCTTGTGTAATCTCAGCGTTGCATCTTCATATTTAAAAATACTCATTGAAAACATTGTATTTATTTTATAAATGATTTTATAAATCAGATTTTATAAAGGATAAATTATAGATCATTTTTATTTTGAATTCAATTTTCATTTTCATCAGCCATCTGTATTATACAGAACTTAAATTTACAGAATTAACTATGGAAAGTCTAAAAAGTTTAATAATTTCAGTCATTAAAAACTAAATCATATGCTAATAATAAGTAATAATTTATTTCATAATTATATCATTAATTTAATATTTTAAAAAAATACACTGTCATGTGTATAAATATAAAACTTGACCTTTATATCGGTTAGAATGCACTGCAATTATGACGTTAAAGATTCTGAATCTATCGAGATAGTAACGGATGATTATTATGAGGAGCAACATTGTTGCAAATAAGAATTTAGATAAGGAGAGCGGCGCATGTCTAATTAGCTGATATCCATTGATAACATTAATAGGTCTTTATAAACAATTATATCATATGATTAATTAGGAAAAAATAAAGAATTTTACTTTTGCTTAGAGGGTTTTGTCCCTACACTTTCCACATACAGCAGTCCACACCAAGACTCGATGAGCTGAAGGGATTCAGAGCGGAGCCAAAACAGTCCCCGCGTCCCCCGCTGAGTGAATTGTGGGTCTACGGGATACAAGATGTCGTGACCCATCGAAACAATATTCTCTAAAACAAAAATATTACGCAAGATATATATTGCAAGTCTGAACATGGGTTGGGGGACAGATACAGGTGGACGTTCAAATTGGTACTCTATTTTGATACACACTTGTGGTGTGTTGTATTCCCAACTCGCTTATTTTGGAAGTACGGATGAGTAATAATCATTACCTCAAGAAGACCTTTAATTTGATATAAGACATTATTTAAAGTCTTATAAAAACCCTTAATTTTTTGAATAATACAAAGAAACTGTCAATTTAAATAAAAATGATACTCGTTTATTTTTTCAAAGCAGCTTTCGGCTTTTATTAAGCCATCATCAGTACCGATTATGGAAGAACTAGAGTTACATTATAAAACAAATAAATTGGGGGAATCATAAAGTCGGAGACTAACGCAAGACTCACGACAACGACGGTCTACCCACTTATCTTTTGCGTTTTGCTTATTTCGATTTTTAATTAGAATTCAAACTAAAATGGAGGAACCTGATGAAGAAGTGCGAGATCTAAGGGCTGTTTCACACTACACGGTTTTGACCGTACGGCAAAAAACCGTACGGCGAAATTCTTTTAGTGGAGTATGGAAGGAGAAGGGCACTTTCACATAACACGGCGACGGCAAATAGCCGGACGGCCGCCGTGTAGCAGCCGTCTACCACTACTAAACTCACGGCGACCGGATGACGACCGTATAATCTAGTTTTCTATTTGATCAAATGCACGCTTTCACATTGGACGGTTTTTATTCGTACGGTCAGTTCATTGCACAGCACTTCACTACACTTTTAAAAACCTTCTGATTGAAAAAAAGCCGTAGACAAACCGGATAGTGTGAAATGGCCCTAACGAGACAATTCGAGCCGAACTATACTTCTTGTAAATTGAAGTGGTTTAATGAATTACGACCCTGAACAGACGCAAGATATATCGGGGTATCCTCGCAACAATGTTCCGGGAGCTGATGATGTTCCGTGTTCCGGGTGTAGACTGAGCAAGGAATAGGGTGATGATAATATGATGTTTTCATATTTACGTTCGTCGATCTTATTAACAGTGCCATAAATATAAGTCTCGAAGTCAATGCTATGAAATTATCAATGCATAAATGTCGTTGTTACAGGAGCATCGCTGTTTAAAAAGTCAGTCGCAGTCTATATTTTTATGTAAGCATCATTGTACAAAGATCATTCTGGATCTCGATAGAATCAGGCGCAGTTTTATGTTATATCTACTAGCTTTATATCTCCGTGCTTCGCTACGGAGTGTTATTTTAATTTGATAAGTTTATAAGCTAATATCAAGAAACAATTAAATTATTGTACTATGCAAAGATATCTATCCCCCCCCCCATTTATTTCTATACCCCCNTTTTTTTTTTTTTTTTTTTTTTTTTTTTTTTTTTTTTTTTTTAGAAAGGTAAAAAATATATCAAGTTTCTTTGTAACGTTTCAGACTTGTCCACAAATATCCACAAAACCTCCGACGAAATATTTTTTTATTTATCGTGTAGAACAAGTTTGATGTTCTGGTCGATCATATTCGTTAACCGACTCATTAAAACTGTTTGTAAGGAATAACTGAAGAGCCTAAATAAATATGGTTTAGTGTTTGAAGAGGTAAGATCGAGTCATTAATAGATTAACAACAGTGGGGTAAAGGGTTAACCCTACAAAACTCCCTAAATCTCAGCGATGATTGATTTTGATTGAATATTCTTAACCAAATGAAACTGGTGTAGTTAAAAGATAGGAGGGGGATAGATTGGCAACACTGAAGGGGTCTATAGAGTTAAAGGGTTTAGGTTTTCTATACAGGCAATTAGTATTAGTGTCTGGTATCCCTAGCGGTTAGGGTTATATAACAGTTAGTATAGTAATGATATGCCCTAGCAAAACAATCCATTTAGCCCGAGCGGGGCTTCTCTTGGATAGGGCAAGGGGCTTCCAAGCCAAGAGCCCTATCACTTTCTGACCTCTACCCCCAACTTCTGTTTGACGCTTCTTTAGATCTCTATAGCTGTCAACTATACCTCTACAAAAAAGAGCTTTAACTTTTAGACTAAAAAGAAAAATCTTAAAATATTGAAAAGTTAAAATTTTAAAATTGCATTAGGAGAGAAACTTTATTGATAACAGTTTTTTTTAAGAATGCGGATACTTTTCAAATATAAATTAACTATTTTAGGGCTTTATTAAAACATTTCTCCAAATATCTTGGTTTAAAAGAACACTAACTGCAGCTAGAGTGAGGACTGGGCCCTCACTACTACCGAAGATCTACACATTTAAAGTACCCATTGTATATGTTTTTTTGTTTTTTTATTGTCTATATTCAATGTGGAAATAAATTGAATTAAATTTAAAACATTTTTAATTAGAAAATCAAATGAAATCAAATCAAAACACTGTATAATTTAGCTAATGATTTGTATGAATGTAGGTACATTCATGTGAACACAATACATCTTAGATATCGGTTTATGTCTTGGTGTCAATTAGTATCTTAATTTATCATCTTACTCTTAAGCGATATACCTCTTTTTATACGGCGGACTTTTCGTTTCAATATATGTAGGTATATGTACAGGGTCCGGCAGTGAAACGGGAAGATTAAGATATTGCGAAGATTAGAGCCAGACGGCTCGAGAGGAGTGGGGGACTCGACCTTGAGCCTCCAAGTTCTACTAATTTAGATTAAATTTGTGTAAAAAAGTTCAATAAATATTAATAATTAAGACTTTGAGCGTTTTTTNCCGTGTAGCAGCCGTCTACCACTACTAAACTCACGGCGACCGGATGACGACCGTATAATCTAGTTTTCTATTTGATCAAATGCACGCTTTCACATTGGACGGTTTTTATTCGTACGGTCAGTTCATTGCACAGCACTTCACTACACTTTTAAAAACCTTCTGATTGAAAAAAAGCCGTAGACAAACCGGATAGTGTGAAATGGCCCTAACGAGACAATTCGAGCCGAACTATACTTCTTGTAAATTGAAGTGGTTTAATGAATTACGACCCTGAACAGACGCAAGATATATCGGGGTATCCTCGCAACAATGTTCCGGGAGCTGATGATGTTCCGTGTTCCGGGTGTAGACTGAGCAAGGAATAGGGTGATGATAATATGATGTTTTCATATTTACGTTCGTCGATCTTATTAACAGTGCCATAAATATAAGTCTCGAAGTCAATGCTATGAAATTATCAATGCATAAATGTCGTTGTTACAGGAGCATCGCTGTTTAAAAAGTCAGTCGCAGTCTATATTTTTATGTAAGCATCATTGTACAAAGATCATTCTGGATCTCGATAGAATCAGGCGCAGTTTTATGTTATATCTACTAGCTTTATATCTCCGTGCTTCGCTACGGAGTGTTATTTTAATTTGATAAGTTTATAAGCTAATATCAAGAAACAATTAAATTATTGTACTATGCAAAGATATCTATCCCCCCCCCCATTTATTTCTATACCCCCACCTCTTTGATAAGACAATTTGAAAATATCCCAGATTTACCCCCTCCTTAATTAAAATATGACAAAACTTTACATTATAACAATTACTGTACTCTTAAAGAGCTTTTCAACGAAATGCATCATGAAAGGTATTCATTAACTTTGATCCCGTAGTCATTACTTGTACCCCATACCCCCGTGCACCAAAATTTAAATTCCGAAAATTCATGCAGACAGTGACCTTCCCTTGCTTTGAAGGTGGAGTGTGCAAATTTTCGAGATCGGACTAAAACTGCAGATTCGTATAAAGAACATACACATTTATGTTGACTTTTATATGTGTATATAGATTACAACAAATCTTTTGTTACTTTAAATTAAAACTCGAAATTTGTATTACAAGAGATTAATTTATTAATTTAGTTTAAAGATGTTAACAATTATAAAATAATATGAAGTATTTAAAACTTTAATATTTAAACAATTTGTAATAAGACTTATAAAAGTGATTTCTTTTGCTTGAAAACAAGAATAAGAAGAATAAATAATAATAAATAAAATGAAGATTATTGAATTTTTTACACTGTCTCATTAATTATAATTATACTTTATTCAATAATCTATAGAATTAAATAATAATTTAGTATTACAAAAATTATAAATATAGTCATAAAGAATTAAATGTCATAGGTTATTGATAAAACGAAAGTAAAAAGCTATAATAAAAGTGGCAACTCAATTTAACATTTAAATTTTCAGCAGAAAGACAAATTGAAGTTATTGCTAAGCCAATAATTATAAAAAAAATCGGTCCCAGACAACTCAGACAAACTTTCTCATATATGTACATTTTATTACTATTGGAAATTTCATCAAAAATATCATAAAAATAACTTCTCCCGGGCGGGGAATCGAACCCGGGCTCTCTCCATCCGTGTTTTAAGCTATTTTCTCAGGAACTAGATTTTTCCCGAGAAAACAGCTTATATCATTAGATTCGTATTTAAATTGACTACATTTTAGAATTTTTTAATCAAAATCGTCGGAACCGTTTTCGAGAAATAATTTTTTTTC
>KZ651277.1:595650-606465 GCA_001010745.2 Gerris buenoi
TTTTTCTTTACTCCCAGGAGTAATGAAAAGATTTTTTAAGTCCACGTAACGAAAAAATTGATTTTAGCTTTGTTTTCTAGGCTCTAAAGTTACTATTTCACAGCCTACCACGGAAAAATAAATATATATGCGACCATTATTTTATTCATTTATTTAATGAATAAAAGGGAACTTTTAAGTCGTAGTAGCTGTTTGAGCAGTAAGAGCAGTTTGCTTTTATGCTTCGAGTATTCTTTTAAAATTACTTTTTCAAATGTAGGTGTGAAAGAGAAACTAAATAGTCTTGGAAGAATTACAATAATATGGAACCAATAATGGGCTAGTTATGATTTTCCTTCCGAATTTCAGTTAAAGTAGGTATAGAAGTGAGCAAAAATTTTGAATGCCAGGCGGACAGACTGGCATGAGACTAAAAATATTCCCAGAGGTCTAAAACGGATTTCTGTCTTGGAATTTTTGAATTTTGAGGCATAACAACAAATTAATTTTTCCAGAACGATCACATGCTTTCGTTACCTTTATTAAACCTACATATTTTATTTTTATTGTTTAGCATTCCTAAAGAAATTTCGACCCATCTATATCTAGCGTAAACCCAATTCTGAACTTTTATAATAGAAATGATGACTCAAAAATATGGTGTACTTTTCTTCCTGCTTAAAGATATTTTTATTCTCTGTTGCTCTCATTCAATTGAAGTTTTTTTAAGAGTAAAATCCTTTAAGGAGCTTAAGCCGTATATAAAGGCCATGTAATATCTTCCTCCATATGCCTTTACACTGATATGATCCTCCAAGTAGATAGAGGGTTAGATTTATGTCCGGCTCAGTTAAGCAATCTTTTTTTTACACTGGTTATTTTTTCTACTGTGGCTAAGTCAAGATGTGAATTGAACCTAGGAATCATCTTCCCTCAATCTAGGAACCACCAAAATTGTTAAACAATAAACATTTAACAACGTGACGAGAAAGTTATTGTATTTATCATGTAATAACTCTCTTCATGATTATTTAAGGCCATACGTTTATCACCTGCACTTTTATCTTTATATCTGTAGATTCTGTAATTATATCTATCATATGGTATCAAATGAATGTATATGTAATTATCTTTAGGAGCGTGTATGAACTGTCAATAGGCTATCGCCTAATGCAACACAGTCTCTACCATTTCTTCCCATTCAATATATTTGTTTTATTTTAATGTCTGCTACATTTTTGTACAACGTGATCTCAATTACATTGGTTATATTATAGGTAAGGATATATATTAGTAAATTATTTTTATTAGTGTTTTAAAAATGATGTATTTTGTTATTATCATCGATCCATATATCTGTGATGGGAGGTAAAGGGCACTATGTGCCAAATTTAAATTTTTCGGGAGAGCTACTTTATTTTTTTTACTTATTTTACTTTTCCAACTGGACTTTATTTGACTTTTCCAACTGGAAACGCGTGGGATTTCAGCTATCTTTTATTTAAAAGCTGTTAGACAAAGTGCTGACACAAATAATATAGGATAAGTGATAGAAATACAAGACTCTAAACAAATCTTTTTTTAAGTTTGACCAAGAAGAAACATTTTTTCCGTTCATATTGTTTCACACTAGTTTTCAAAAATATAACTCTCGGAAGGCCTGCATATAAGTCAAATCTATTTATGTATTCTGTTTAAAACAACTTTAAAAAAAATTAGCGGAACATCTCAAGACACAAAAATGATAAGTCTGTTAGGTCTAGTTGGCAGATTGTTAAAGAAAATAATATTTTTAACATGTAAAAATAGTCTATCGTATAATTATTTTTGGTTAAGAGTTAAGTTAAGTTTACCAGTGTTTCTATGACAAGGGAACAGAAATTCAACCAGCTATAATAATGTAGTCACCTAAACTAGCTTACTTCTTATCACTTTGATTATTATTTTAAGTTATTATATGATGGCTATATAGTTTTCTTTGAATTTTTGGTTTCAGAAGCATTACAGTGTGAGTCTAAGTTTAGTTGCGATCCATAATCAAAGAAATACCCGAAAACTCTCCATAAAAACGGTGATAATTTTTTAATAGACCGTTGGATAAACCATGTTCACCATTGGATAAAGCGCTTTATGGAGAGGCATTTAATTTTCTCCCAATTGTAATATTGGTACATGTAATAATGGTACACGCAAGAGTGTACCACTTAAAAGTTGATTTAGTCTCCCCGGCATAATATCTCGACAAAATGAAATATTATAATAAAACCACAATTCTTGTAGCCCATTCGGGTCGTCTAAATTTTCAGCTGTTGTGTTGACGATTAATTTTTAATTTATCTACGTTATATCAACTAAAGTAAACTGTTTTCAATATTGGAATTCGAATTGGTTATCTGACGTAATTCAATAAATGGATCTATAAACTAATATTGGTTATTTGAACATAATTCTTTAATTAAGAGGAAGGGTAAAAGGGAAATAAAAAAAATCAACCTACCACGTAGAATGGAACCAAGGATCCTGGAGATTAAACCGCTCTGAGCTTTACCAGTCTCTATGGAGTAATCCTAATAGGCATTGCTTGCTATTAATTTTAAATTTCTAATTATATTAATATATTATGTACTTATAGGACTATTATATAAACTAGGTTCCCCGTTTTTTAAAACTGTCAAAATTGTTTTGATTTTTTTACATTAATTAAGTATCCATTTCATCATCTGCAGGCTACTTTCGACCAACCAAATTTCATAAAAGACAGATAAATTCTTTTGATCATATAGGTGAAAATGAATGTGTTTGTAAGCATGTGGATAAGAAAAAAGTAGGCGCTGAAGGTTGAAACATATGGGACGATCAAGGGGCAAATTATGATCTACCATCAAAATTTCAATAACATTTAATGAGTAGTTTTTAAGAAATGTTGGTCCGCAAAAATTGAGTGATAGACCGGCAGGCAGATATGGAACCAAACATTTTCCCTGATGTCTGAAACAGATTTCTGTCTTGAAATTATAGAAATCTGAGACATAGAAAAATTTTGTTTCTTTTAGAACGATCACATAGCTTCCGTTACTTTCTATAAACTGGGAAGCAATACAGATTTAAAAAATTAAATAAATTTGACAGTAATAGATTATGAAAGTATCAAATCATTCAATTATAAATCTGATGTCTGAAACTTTTTTTTATGGAATTTTTGAAATCGGAGACCTAAAAAAATGCTCGATCTTCGGAATCTATCACATAGCTTCCGCTACCTTCGGTAAGCTCGAAAGTAAAATATCACACATAGACACTCTTCATAGATAGATAAAGATAAATAGCTTTTATAATAGAATTCATTTGTTTGTTTATTATTTGCTTAGAAGGTGCATATTAACTATGAAAATGTATTGTTTCGCCATCTTTTTTTTTTTTTTTTTTTTTTTTTTTCAAGCTTCAAGAACCTTGGGAAGAATATTGGGTAAAAAGAACACAATGCATAAAATGGAGTTTTGGCTTTGACTGCATACATACTCAGTTATAACTGATCCGAGAAACAGTTAGTAGCAGGTGGTGTCAGTCGTATTCAATATTTGACCGCATAAGCGCCCTAGAGTTGTTCATCTTGAATACAAGGGCCTTATGTTCTTGCGACCCTGCTTCTAGATGAAGAACAAGTGTCAACGACATGTAAACAATATAATATCAGCAATTGTTATGAAGGCTTGGATCGAGTTCTTTACTTATTTGACTTGCTCAATAAACATGGGACTTTTGTTTCATTGGACCTGGGATAAAAGCGCCACAGTTCCTACCACCAAAATGAAGTACAGATTTTCACATCAAATAATTGTTGATCCGACAAAATCAAAGTACCTTAAAGATTTAACTACATCAAAACCTTTTTTAAAAACCGTAAATTTAGGCAATAAATGGCTTAGACTTAGAGGCTAACATTCTCTTAGGTCGAGAGAAGCCTAACATATTAATAAAATAATCCGTGACTCTAATAGACCACATGAGGCTAGGGGCTCTTTACTGCTGTACTACTATTACAGTGATTGGTGCGACACGTTCCATTAGCTGTCCTTTGAGATAAATATTTTTTACTGAGGAGATTTATTTAATTGTTAAATATTTGTAGGAAATAAAAGAATATTGTTCCTCATAAAAGTAAACCAAAATAGTGATTTGACTCGCTCTATTAATCCTTTGTGATTAAGGTCTTTTGATTTAAACATTTATTTTAACTTAATATTTCTAGGAAACAAAACATTATTGTTCCTCATAAAAGAAAAACTTAAATAATGATGTCATTCCTTTTTAGACGAAGCTCTAGTATTCTAATAATTTATTTTAATTATTCAATATTTCTAGGAAAATACAATATTATTGTTCCTCATAAAAGATAACCATTCGTACTTAATCTCTAGGTCTATTTTTTTTTAGTTAATTAAAATTAAAGCTTGCATTTTGTCAAAATTTAATTTTCTAAAATGTAGACTACCTCAAAATGTATGTGATAATCGAAAAAATAGTGAATATTGTAAGGATTATTTTATGTGTTTAACGCGGTGAAGTCTGAAGTCAGAATGTTTACTCAAATATAATAAATAAGAGTTAATTTATACATGATAATTTTTGGGAATTATACAAATAAATATCCAAACAGATGGTATGATTGAATGATTATAGAAGAGACATTTTTTTTTTTTTTTTTTAATGAATTTATATTTAACTTTATAAAGGACATATTTAGTTAGTTCTTATTTATGCTGCATATTAAACTAACGTAAACCTAAAGTATTAATTTTTACAGAAGAACAGGAATAATATGTTTTCCACTATATTTATATTTATCTTTTTTAAATTTGCATTCCAAATAATTGAATTTGGGATACCATATAATAAGAAGTGTTAACTACGGACACAGAAAGGTAAATTATGTGGAACTAATGTTTCCTTATTGGTAGAACAGACTAGAGGCCCTGATAAAAAACATTCCTAGCATCTTAGAAGGGAGGTTATTGCTTATTGCTCACCCTTACCCTCCCTAAAGAACAGATTTCTTTAGGCAATAAAGCTAAGTATTGGACACTCTGCTCCATACCGGACATTTACATGCACACGTCCACTCCTCGGCCCCGGATACTATACGTCTGATGCAAGCGTTCTTTTCTGCCCTATAAATCAACTCTAGGGGATGTCACGCGCCCTCCCTTTCAATCTATATCCTCCTCGCCGCCCCCGCAAAAAAATAAATATTTAGTGGCAAAAGGCGCATCGGACCTCCTGCCTTTTTTCTTTTCAATCTATTCTATTCTGGATTCATCTTTCAGGTTTCTTCGTATTCCTGCCAACCTTACAGCAAATAATACTTATATCTTATGTGATTGATAGCCTTTTCATTTTTTTCCAGCACAAGGACAATATATAAAAATAATGTTAATAAAAATGTTTCATTTATAATTACTATTGTCATTCATTATTTATTTCCAAATTACCATAATTCATATTCGAATACCGCACAAACTGTCTCTCCACGTAAATTAAAAAAAAAGTTAATGTAAAAGCAGCTGTAATCCTTCAAAAAGTCATTATCAGTGCCTATTGCGGATGTTAAAAAGTTACATTAATAAAAAGATTTAGTGAGAGGCGAGTCTATTTCATGACGGAGATCGACGTGAGACGTAGTTTTCCACAATTGACACTAATAATGGCCTTTTGAAGGCTGAAAGCTATTCTTTATAGCATTAAAGTGTTTTCAATTTACGGGGAGAGACAGTTTGTGTTATTCCTTAAGATGACTTACATCGACTCTCCCATGTCTAGCATAATTCACAATTCAAATTGATTTAATTCTACCAACGACAATTTGAAATCTTTGAGGATTTACCTATAAAGTCACTTTTATCTTAAAGGACTAATTTGAGAGTCTTCCACACTGACTCCAAGCGTAAGTTCTTTGCGCTTTAAAGTTCGCTAATTTACTCAACATTGATTAATGATTCTTTTACTTAAAACTCTTTCTGGAAGATGGTCTATTTCTGACCCCGTTAGTTCACATCATTAGTTAACTACAATAAAAATAAAGAGCTAATTAATTAATATGATTTAAATGCAGCCATCAATTCAATAAAAATTATTTTTCTTCGTCTGAATAGAACATTGTATAACCAGGGTGTTGGTCTCCTAAATTTGTTTGAAGATAAGTGCAGCTTAACTGCTCCATAAATTATTCGCTTTAACAGTATGTAGAAAACCCAAATTCCTTAATAGGCGAATAGCTTAGGACCGGGTTATTATATAGGGGCAAGTAGATCTTATGAGACTGGTGTAATTAGTGGCAGGTTCAAGAGGTTGGTGTCCGAGAGATAGCGGGTGTTCTCCGTGTCCAAGACGATATATGCGGGGTTGGTTCTTGGGATATGGCGGAGCTGGGGGCGGTTTGAGTTGTAGCCTGGGCTAGGGTCAGCAAGACTTAGGCAAGTTTACCTTTTGCTCTACTTATAGGGACAACTCTAACTCAGCTTGGGACCCTGGGTCACTAGGCACTAGTTTGTATAGACTATCAACAGTTATACTATCTAAGCTACCTTATAACTAGGTCACACTTGTTTTAAACTATTATTATATCCTGAAATTGATTTTTTTATTTTTATAAATTTACAAAAAATAAAATGAGTCAAAAGCAAAGTATTTAGTTAGATGTTAATGAATCATGATCACAATTCAACAAGTAGCTTGAGTTAAGTGTTTTTCTTGTAATATTAACAGCTTAAAATTTAAAATCTGTTTAGAACAGGGAGGAACAGTGAACAGTTTAATAGAGTTACCTCATGTGTCATGTGTTATAAACTCCAGTAATTTTCTGGTTTAGTTGATTTACATTATGTACTGATACTCACTTTGTAACCTTGAATGTTTAACTGAATTCTTAATAATAATAATAATAATTGGTACAACAGCCCGTGGTGGGCTTTGGCTTGCCACAGAGCTTATACTATTATACAACATATTAATAGATGAAAGCGGGGTTTGCCTGACGCTCCATCAGTATTTTAAGCCTTAGTAATGGTTTTAGTGACGTGACCGGATGGATGCCGCTTCACTTAAGTAGCTACTTTTAGTGAACACCGAGTGTGACCCTTTGGCAAAGTGTGGAATCGAACCAGGAACCTCCTGTAAGACTAGTGAATGTGGTAGCAATGAGCTACCGGGAACCCCTGCAACATTAATTCAATTTTTACTCTTCCATATACGATACATTTGTCTTGATGATTCATTATGGTTTCTGCTATAAGGTTCTGTATTAAAATATTAATTAAATCAAAATGATGTGACATTTCAAAAAATGCTCACCGGGTATAATAGGGCATACTACAATGTTAGTATTTATTGTTACAACATCTTAGCATAAGGTATCAGGGTTTTGATTTTGATTACATTATCTATCCTAAAGAGTAGGTAGGATGAAGTATGACGGTAAAGTTAACCAGTGTTGGATCCTAGTTTTTTCTCAGGAGGGGGGGAAGGTGTGGGGAATGGCAAGATTAATTTTTACTACCCCTGCCACACCAAAATTTTCGTTTTGGTTTGAAGTGGAAGTTAAATGAATTTCCAAGAACACTGGTATTTATATAGTATTTATGTATTATAATCATTTAAAATATGCGTTTTATCAACTACCTAACAGTTTATTTCCTCTACTTTTCAAAGATGAATAATATTGTTTATTTAAAGAACTTGACTTTGTAGCCTCGACCTATTCCCATTCCATTCGTCTATCATGCCTAGACTGCAATTACGTTCGAATTGCCACTTAGAGAAAAGCTACCAAAAAAAAAACCTAATAACCATGACAAAATGTTCCGTAGTAGTATTTTTTTTTTTAATTGTAGTGCTAATTTCATTTCAACCGTCAATATAATTGTTTTCGTGAAGTTTTTTTGTAAGCTTGTTTTGCGTCTCCCTGGCATGCTGCTGATGCTCAAGTACCAATTTTGTTGTTAAAAATTAACTTAATGTGAATCATTTGGTTCTTAATACCATTTACAACACCAACATTAAGATATATACCACCAAATTAAGATGAAATGGAATGTAAAGTAGTCCCAGAAAGATTTTTTTTTTAATTTGAAATAGAGCTACAAAAATAAATTCACTTTAGTTTTAAAGATATACTAGGCATCGCGTGGCTCTATCATTGAAGCGAGCGTTTAGTAATAGTAATAAATGTGTATTGAATATTGAAAAAATAGATAATCATGCATCATGATGAGTTGATAGATAATGGGTATAGTAGTAGATTAGCGGCTAGTAGTAAGGGAAGGGAACCACCCCGCATTCTTACTATTCCTCTAAAAACTCTAACCGCACCTCTCCTTTTCAATTATTATAAAAAGTATCACGTCATTACTCGAATACTACAGCTTGTATCAACTTGAAATTTTACATACTTGTTTCAATTGTACTTTAGACGATGTATATGAAGTTTTATTAAAATCGTTTCGTTAGAACGCAAGATATTGGTAAAAAGGTTGTTTTCTCTATTTAAAACGTTTAGGTCCGCTTTAATAGTTTTTGCGATCTTTATTAATTCATAGCGGTGTCGTTGTTGGTTTTACTAAAAAATGTTATGTGAAAAAAATGTTCATCTCATCGAGTAGGTGATAATAGAATTTTTTACCTTCCTGAAATTCCAATTTAAAATTTCAAGCTCACGTTTACGCGAGCATTGCGCGCGAACTCTTAGACGGATCACGCTGTCCAACGAACTTAGCCTGAGTATTAGTAAAAGGAACATGTATACAAAATTTCAACTAAATCGGTCAACTTTTACTCAAGTTATCGTCGGACACGTAAACGTTACAGACAGACAAACATCCAAGATGCATGTTTCGTTGAATGTAAGAAGCTCGCTTACGCTCGCTTCAATAAATACTAAAAATCTTTACCGCACTAATATTGCCTATGAAATTAGGGGAGAACCATGATGACTCATTTAACATCTCTCACTCTCTCCCTCTTTTATTCTCTTTCTGAATATTTATACATACAAACATCTATATTCTCTTCCTGAGTTAATGAATGCGCCACTGGTCTCTTTCTTTCTTTTAGTTTGTGTGTCGCCAAATCTTTTTCTTTTGGTCACAATATAGAAGGACCGGACCAAAGCAATAACTACGGTTCTTTATGACTTTTAGGCCTACCTCTCATACCGAAACTCGGTATTGCTTCCACTCTTATATTATGAAACCGACAAGAAAGAAAGGGAAAACATTTTAAGAAATAATGTGCCTTAGCGAGGAGTCAAAAGACGGAAATTTAGACTGAGTCTTGAAGAAGCACGTAGCACGAACTCAATATAATCTGTAGGAATATAAATGAGATGCAACCTCATAAATATAAGTCCTACTGAAAAGCAATTAATTATTTAGTTGGCGCAACTTCGATCTTCGACAGACCCAATCGATCTAACTCCTCATATAAAATCATCACATAAGATCCAATATCGTCAAGATACTTACATATTCGCTTTTTCTTCATTATGCTGTTACTTCGGCTAAACTAGACTTATAAGATTCGAGATGGTAACGAACTGGACTGTTTAGATTGTTGTTGTTACCATACATATATATGTAACATTATTGATTATCCTTCTATAGTAATGGCAGTAAAATGTCAGACGACAATTTTTCCGATTCTTCACAGGATATTCTAGAATGTCATAAATTGTGGTTTGGGATAACAATAAAACTACTTTCTTTTCAGGTGCGGAAATGGGGGAGATGACAAAGTGCGTACACTTCCAGGCTAAAACATAGACCTTTCTTGTATCGATTATATTAAGTCACTATGAACCAACATGCTGGGGAGGTAAAATAAGTAAAAAAAATCATTTAAGTAGCTCTCTCGAAAAATTTAAATTTGGCACATAGTGCCCTTTACCTCCCATACACAGATATAGATTCTCACCACTAAGAATTTCACTCTTAACTACCGGGATGCTATCTTTCCTACTCTTCATCCCTACTTTTATTATTATCAGCTGATAAGATTTTCAGCCTGCACATTCATAATAATTAGTGTTATTTTACACGATTCCAATTGAGTTTTCTTTTTAACACAAATAACGGGATCTGCTCATTGTGTCTCACATGACTATGAACTAAAGGAAGTCTTTTATAAATATAGAACTTCAGGAGGAGACAGTGATACCAGATTTTGTGAATTCCGACATTTCGAAATTATTGCAGGGATTATTTCAAAGTAGTTGCTCAGATGAAAGTAATATTAAACTCTTAAGCCGTCTCCTTCATAAGATCTACATCAATTAGTAACCAGTAACCCAGTTCTAAATAACTCTCATAATAGCAATTTCTAAGAATGATCCCTCATATATATGTTCGTAATGTGGGGATTCGAAAAATCTCAGACGCTGTCTCCTCCGAAAGATCTATAAATTTATTAGATGTGCTGTTTGTGGAAGCCTAACAAAATTAAAACGTCATTAGATTTCCAATTGCTTACGTTAACAATGTAATTTTTTTAAATCATTATAATGCTTAATATAACTTAGTTCTATGGTCTTTACATTTTTTAAAAAGTGATATATTTTTAACAGGCAGTTCAACATTTTATTGAGTAGGTATTAATAATTTATTGTCAATATAGAAAAAAAAAAAATTATAAAACCTAATATGGAAAATATGACCTTTGATGTTTTCTAATCTAGACTGAAAGTGATTTTCAATCGAATTGATTAAAAATTTTTATCTTTAAAAAAAAAAAAAATATATATATATATATATAAACTATATGTGAGAGACACCAAGGGATGTGACACGC
>KZ651277.1:607000-619115 GCA_001010745.2 Gerris buenoi
CCTTATTTACATGGAACGAGTTTCCAAGTGTCAGCTATGGCTTATTTTTGCTACATATCCACACAGACCTTACCTAACTTTATTATTTGTGGATAACTTACGAACTTGCGGTAGCAACTTGCATTTTCATATATATATATATTAAACAACACACCACTCAGCTTGACCGTAGATATATATATAACTAGCTGAATACCCGTACTTCGCTACGGGGTGTTTCATTTTTAATTTAATGGATTTATAAGCTACTATCAAGAAAGATTTAAATTATTTTACAAAGCGAGGATATCTAGATTCTATCCCTACCCCTTATTTAGCATCATAATTAAACACTCAAAATTGTCTAAGACATTGGTAATTTACTAAATAAACAATTAAAACGACTTGCTTTCGTATTCTCCAGGTAAAACAGAAGAAAATCTAAACACTTGTGAAGTTGTTTGACCACTTTTTTGGCATCACCTGATTAAAATAGAGAGAAGTTTACAATCAGCTGTCAGGAAAGAGCGGGAACCCAAAATATAACTTTGCAATAGCGCTAAGTTTCAGGATCGCCACAGTTGGAATCCTTCAAAAACCTTTCAGAGGGCTAACAATTCTTGTTCACAATTACCCCACCCGACCCTATATAGTTTTTATATCCTTTGCGCTTAAAAGTATGATAATGTCTGGTTGAGGAATATCTTTTATCAAAATTAACTAAAAACAATAATAAATATTAGAAGAGTATTGCAAAATAAAATATATGTGTCGATAATGGCTAAATCCAATAAATTTAAGGGTTTTGGCAGGGCCGTGTGAAGTAGGAAGTACGAGGAAGTAAACAGGAAAACTAAGGGTGGGAGAATAAGGGTGTTTTAGGTAGGGGAAGTTTTATTTGTTGCTTAGGATTTTGGCTAACCAGGTTAGTGACTTTATCCATCCAACAAACTTTTCAGACAACTACTTTTAAAAAAGGAAGACTTCATTAAGCAGCACCTTAAAGCAACAAACTACAAGCACCTTAAACTACAAGCAATCTTCTTGAACTTAACAATTTAATTTCCTTTTTAGACTCATAAATAGTAAAATAAAAGGAGGTGAAAATAACAATACTGATTGCTTATTTATTGAATAATTATTGAACCACAAGAAAAGAACATGATTTAAACTTAAGTTAAAAGTGGAGTAAGGGGCCATAAATTAGGACGATTAGGAGAATCGTTCTTGTGCCAGTCAGTTACTGAGGGCGCGTTCGGAATCACTAAATAACCAGTTCGACCGAGAAGAAGCCGATGTGTGTACGGAAAGACCATCCTAAAAAACCGACCACGTTCGTCATCCGTCGGTCTGTTGATATAGCGGTCGACTGGAGCGATTGCGACCGCTTCGACCGAATCCAGAATACGTTTAGTACGGCTAGTAAACTATAACATTACCTTTCTATGGCGGAATTTCATCGTAATTTAAAAAGTTTACTCGTGTTTTGTCCTTTGTCGCGTCGTTCTTTTCTTACTTTCTCAAATAAAGAGAAAGTATTGTGATGGCGCGAAAATTCCATTTTGAGATTTTGATGGATTCACACGTTTTGAGGTCCCAAAAAAGTGGGTTTTTAAATAATGTCTGTGCAGACGCCTGGAGCCTAAACTACTGTGCCATACATGTTCAGAAAAATGAATTTTAGCTCCAAATTTGGTGAAATAAAATTATTTCTCGAAATCGGTTACCACGATTTTGATTAATTTTTTTTAGAATGTAGTCAATTTAAAAGCGAATCTAACCATATAAGCCGTTTTCCCAAGAACGCTCTAGTTCCTGAGAAAATAGTTTCAAACAACGGAGAGTGAACGAAGAGAGGCCAGGTTCATTTCCCCGCCAAGGAGAAGTTATTTTTATGATAAATTGTTATTTATATGATAAAAATTGACAAAATGTTAAATAATACTTAAATGTGCCCACGAAAACTAATAAATGGAACACAGGACGAAGTAATTATGACCTGGTATATGAGAAAGTTTGCTGAGTTGTTTCAGACCATTTTAGGTTTCTGTACAAAGTAAAACAAGTAAGACGCGCTTTACGTAAGTACGTGAGGCGATAATCGCCGGTTTCTGTACGATTAAGTTAAAATTATTATGTAATAGTTGCATATTATTTTTCTACACTTCGAGACCTTTAAATTGATGTATAACATGTCATGGAGACTAAAAATTGTTTTTAGTCGTCCGCCATATTGGCCGCCATCTTGAAAATATTACGTGTGTTATTTTAATAGTTGCATATTATTTTTCTACACTTCAAGACCTTTAAATTGATGTATAACATGTCATGGAGACTAAAAATTGTTTTTAGTCGTCCGCCATATTGGCCGCCATCTTGAAAATATTACGTGTGTTATTTTAATAGTTGCATATTATTTTTCTACACTTCAAGACCTTTAAATTGATGTATAACATGCCATGGTAACTAAAAACGTTTTTTTAGTCATCCACCATATTGGCCGGGCCGCCAATTTGGAAATATTAAGTGTAAAAACTCTAAAATGGGACTAGTTGTCTAAAACGCCGAGATGCACCCGTGTGCCAAATATTATGTTTCTAGCTATGGTAGTTTTGTGAATTGAAACAAGCCAACGGACAGACAGACAGACAGAGCCGTTATATAAGGTTTCTGTACAAAGTACAATTTGGTGAATAATTGTGTGCCTAATAATCAGAATATATTAAAACTGAAAGATGAAAATTGTGATATTCCTTTGTACTACAGTACATTAGACCAAATATACAATATGTATATTTTTCCTAATAGTTATTTAATTTGCAACCAATCCTACTTTTCATTATTTTATGGATACCAATATAGTTGGGTGACAAACTAAAAGAGAACTCCTGGCTGAACTAAAGGAGACGGTCGAGAATCGCTTAGTTTAGTGGCACATTTGTGCTTGATTTATACACGATATTATATCCATTTGTCAAACAGTTAGTTTGTATGGTTTATATATTTTAATAGATTATATCTATGTGATTTGACACAGAAGTTGATTTGATCGATATGAGCAAACAGTGCAAGGTTTCAGGAGGAAGATGCTGCTGAAAATCACATTAACATGTAATATGAGTTTTCAGCTAAAGAAAAAAAGAAAGGGATGATGGCTATATACTACATACAGATTTAACCTATACATGAGTGCCGCTTTAATAGTTTTTGCACTTGAGAAATCGTTACACCTCACACCTCTATTTCTATCTCACACCAAACAACAACCTATTTATATCCTTTCTTTGTTTATAACCTTTTCGGTCGGCTGCTGCCTTCGAAAACAAAATTATTTCAAGTCGCCATAACACTAACCGCAACAAACCGCCAGTCGAAGATCGGTTGACCGGTTAGTGATTTCGAACTAGGGAATCCAATCGCGGACCAAATTTTCGATCCCGGGATTTCGGGACCGTAAAAACGAATCCCGGGATCCTGGGACCAATCCCGGGATTGGACAAATTCCAACTAGACTTATAAAAAGCCTAAAAGTATGTAGTTATGATGTATTATTATTTATTTAATTATTATTATAACAAAATAAGCCATAGCCATTAGGCATTTCTTTTTTTTCTTTTTTTTTAATTGATAAACATTAATCGCACTAAAGAGGCAAAAAATGTACCTAATGAAAACAACTAATCATCCCGTAATACGTATTAGCAACAAACAAAACTGCATACTTGAAATGTTCTTATAAATATGCTGTTTAGGTTTTAAAACTATTTGAATTTACAAAACTTAACAAAATTGAGCCATTCTTTTCTTATGATATTTAGAAGGTCAGTTTTCGTCTGTACTCCAGGTTCATACTTTTTCCAACTGTTTTACAACAGTTTTCATACTTTTTTCAATTATTTATTTAAAAGTTATGCAAGTGTAGCTGGAGCTGGATAAATACTTTCCTCTCTCTTAATACTTCCTACAGTCCACACAGCGCAGTCAACAAATCTGAGAAGTCTGTATACTCTTACTACGCTACTAAGTGCATTCGTCTTCCTGATAAATATTATTGTTTATTCAATTCATTTGTTTGATTGTTTAGTTAACTTCTTAGAAATAAATAAATTATGTTATTTATTTAGAAAACCAATTATTCTTTTGATTAAAAGAACTTGTACCAGCCAAAATACCTTAAAACGTAAAAATTTTCAAGTCTCGGAATTGTTACTTTACAATCCCGGGATTGCCGTAGGGGTAAATCGGCTCGGGATCCCGGGATCCCGGGATTGGATTCCCTATTTCGAACGCACCCTTAATATCTTCACCCTCTAAACTTCTTTCTCTTCAACCTATAACCACTAGCCCATAATTTTCCAATTTATCTCTACTACACTTATATTCGATAACAATAGTTAGATTGTCCTAAACATGCCTCAAGTAGATACAATCTACATCAACAAGATTCCACTTATAAGTCCTTAATAAAAATAGACTGCCAATTGGTGTTGCAAATAGCTTCCTCGTATCCAATCACGAACTATATTGATGTGAAACTTTTCCAAGCCAATATTCCCTTCTTTTTGTTTAATTGTTTCCCCCGTTTTTTTAATCAGTCAAAATTACTTTGATTTCTTACATTAATTAAAGTATTAATTTAGAAAAATTTATAAACAGCGCAGAGGGTTCAGATTAATCTAGAGCTATCTGCAGTTTACTTTTGACAAACTATTTATAAAAGTTCCATACATATAGGTGTAAATAAATGTGTGTTTGTGCGCATGTGGAAAAAAAACAAATAGGCGGAGAAGATTGAAACTTAAATGGGACCAACAATAGGCTAATAATGATCTACCATACAAATTTCATTAAAATTGGACGTGTAGTTTTTAAAAATGTTTGTTCGCAAAATGTCTGAAACTGATTTATGTCTTGGAATTTTTGAAGTCGGAGCCCTAAAAATTGCTGGGTAGAGATAATGATCAAACAATAGCAGCTTAGAAATATTGATAAAAGCGGAAATCGGTTTCTTATTTTTTTTTAACATTTATTCAATGTATACATATTCAAAAAAAATAAGGCAATTGCTTTTTCATATACTCATTAAAAATACAAATTATTATTATTATTATTATTTTCTTTTATTATTTTTTTTTTCTTTTGGGTTTTAATCCCGATCAACTGCCAGGGTTATTAC
This sequence comes from Gerris buenoi, assembly GCA_001010745.2. Classification (NCBI taxonomy): domain Eukaryota; kingdom Metazoa; phylum Arthropoda; class Insecta; order Hemiptera; family Gerridae; genus Gerris; species Gerris buenoi. The sequence continues at coordinate 612,156 of KZ651277.1, forward strand.
AGGACGGGGGTTATCCGGCCACTTTACTCATCTACTCGATGAGATCATTAGTGTGAATAAATACAAATTATTTTATCGTAAACAAGTTTAGTCAAGTATAAAGCATTTTTATACCTATATTTTCTTCGTCAGCTGTTATAAAAGTTAAGGAACGTGTAATCTAAATTACACAAACTCTAAATTATACAACTACTCTAAATTATACAAATTTAAAAAAAAAAATAATAATAATCAAATGGCTATGTATATTGGTAATTAGTTGCAAAACTATTATACGTTTATGTCAATATTTTTTTTAGTATTTCGGCGTAACTAAGAGATTAACACTTTTGCATAAAACCACAATCTTTATTTGCGGTTCGAATCTATAAGAGATGTGAGACGTACAGATGTGTAAAGAGTTTTTATTTCATGTATAGTACCAGTACCTACCATATTATACAATAATCGAACAATATAGGGGCTAGCATTCTGCCTAGACCAGGAACGCTAGTTTGTACTGCAGGTTTAGCCCAACTCTATGGGTTTAAACTTCAGTTACTAATAACTAATACTAATAACTAACTCACCATTTTATTTGTTCTAAGTTTGTTTGTTTATGGGCCTGGTGGTGAAATCTTAGGAGGACTCATCCAATTGAGATTAAACTTAACACATAGACTCTTTAGTGACATAAAAAAAACATCTATGAAATGAATGATCTAATTAATTAAAAAATCTAAAAAAAAGTAATCAAGGTAATAAAAAAGTAATAAGTAAAAAGAAATAAATAAAATAATCTGAACAGTATAGGTTATTTCAACCATAAGTCGTTTTTTCCGTAAAAATCTTGTTTCCGTGACATTGATGGGGGTAAAAATGATTCAGGTCTAAACTAAAAGTTACAAGTATTACGTTAATTTAAAACTAGGAGAGAAATAAGTCCCATATATTGAGATCAATAAGACTGCACTTAATTTTTTAAGACGAATTAAGGAGTAATGATAAATTTATTAATTTTACTGCCACTTAAACTGAATATTTAACAACGAATCTGTAACTGTGATTGTCTCCTACTTATAAATAATAAAAATGTTTAATTCAGATCAGAATAACATAAAATTAATTTACAATTTACATTAAAGCATGTATTTAAAAAGATTAAATAAAACTTAGTTCTTTTTATTCTGTTTATCTCTTTTTTTTTCTCCTATCCCTTATTTTCATTTAATTTTTCCCCTTCCAATTCAATTTATAATTGTATATTATAAACCCTTAAAGCTCTAAAGTAATCTGTTAAGGAAATATTGAAGCCTTGTTGAAAAGCTAAAAGAGATCTAGAAGTTTATAGATACTAAACAGTTAAGACTTTGAAAACCTTATAAGATCTAAGAGTAAGTCTCTCTCTCGATGCACTCAGGGTAACTCTAGAACCCTTAAACATCTTACTGTATATAACCGAATAATTAATTCTAAGATTTGCCACGGACTAAATCTTAAGAAGCTTACCTCTCCTTGCTACCCTCTTCCAGCCTCGCAGAGTTATTACTACTGACCCTCTAATCTTGTCTTCGCAATTAATCATTTCTAAACATTTCTACCATTTAACTTAATAAATTATATCTTACAACTCCGTTTACCCCCTCCACCCTTTTGAAAGATTTTGATTTAAATCAATTCTATATTTTAGAATTTCGATTCTAACATTATTAATAGCGTATGTTTATTTGAATTAAGTCTTTTAATGCAATAGCTAGGTAAAATAAAAAGAATAATTATATACATTTATTTAAGGAAATTCGTAACTTATGTTTGAAAAATAAACAATAAAATCTCCTAGTAATTTTATAGGATTTAATGGTTTGTTTTTTGCATCCGAGCTTACCCACTTGGCGGTGATAAGGGCCCCGCAGACCCCGCGGCGTGCGGAGGCGCCTCGGAAGTATGGGGACTCCTGGAACGTAAATAAAGGGGCCCCACTAAAAGTTTGCAGGGGGCCCCCAATATCTTACCGCCGCCACTGAGCTTACCAAAGGTAACGGAAGCTACGTGATCATTCTGAAGAACGAAAATATTTTATTTCAACAATTCCAAGACAGAATTCCGTTTCCGAAATCAGGTAACATTTTTGGTTCCGTGTCTGTCTGTCGGTCTATCACTCAAGTTTTGCGAACCAACATAACTCAATAAAAACTATGCGTCTGATGTAATGAAATTTTATGGTAGGTCATAATTATTAGCTCATTGTTGGTCCCATATAAATTTCAACCTTCTGCGCATTTGTATCTTTTCTACATGCGTATAAACATTCAATTATTTACACTTATAGCTTCAAAACTTGTATAACCTGAATTTGATCCACGATATGCCTCCACTCTTCTCTGCTTGTGCGGCGACCGTCCTTTATTTCCTGACGCCCAACTTGACGACCCCTCTGACATTTTTTCTCTTGGCTTCCTTAACAATCCTAGAAATATTGATCTGATCGTTAGAAAATCGGTCGATTTAAAAAATATATATTTTACAACAAACCGACTCGGTTTACTCCTAATTTTTAGAACTTAAAAATTCCTTTAATAGATTGTGTTTTGTACTGACTCACTTTAACGATACAGTGGAGCAGGAAACTTTTATTTTAATCTATAAAGTTATTAATTATTTTCTGTATAAAATTAATCTTCTGCTTTGTTATATAATGATTTAATAAATCAAATTTCTACAAAACCCCAGGTGATTTGAATATATTGCACAAATGTGAAGCATTTTCAGGCAAACATGATTTTATTTGTTTCATCTGACAAAAACAGACAAAATAAATGAAAATATTTGATTTTAGAACGTTGTAGGTTTTTTTGTTAGTTTTTTTTTTTTTTTTTTTTTTTATCTCAGATGTAATTTGTGAAGTTGAAAATTGAATGGCTTTTTTATTATACACTTAGTGCTAACTTGATGCTACAATTCTAAAGACTAGATAGGCATTCATATTAAAAACTTCCATTTTAAAGCAATAATTATTTCATATCTATTAGTTTGTTCGATAGAGCAGAAAACAGTCAAGATATTGGAGGAGGTAAAAAAGAAGGGGGAGTCAACAGTTAGCATTGAGGCAGTTTATCTATATAGGTAATATTGTGCCTTATAGAAGCCAATATAATCTATTACCCCTATAGGGTTATAGATAATATTGTCTAAATGTTTTCTCTGGTCCGTTTAATGGTTAAGGGAGGTAGGGGAGAGGTTATCCTCTATAAATCCGACTGAAACAAGGCAAACCTGGCTGCCTTTACCATCTTCCCTTACTAGACTTGACCTCTCTTCTTGGCTAACTACCAATCTATACCGCATTTCCTTTAAGCCAACCAACAACAGTAAAGATTCTGAGCTTCCTCCTAAATGTCTATTTTAAGACTTTGTACGTAAATGTTACAAATATACAGGTTAAAATAATAATAACCAAATATTTTTCGGTAATAGAACTTGCGTCCTATTGTATTGGAACGAATGCGGTCACATGAAATTACATTTTTAAATTCGAAGACATAAAAATAAGTTGTTTTTCAAAATGATCACAATGCTTATATTACTTCCAATAAGCTCGGAAGCAATATAAAAGATTTTTTTTTAGCAAAAATACCAAAGGATATGAGTAGAGATGGTATTCCTTGTAAAAAAGAATATTAGTGTAACATGTATAACCCCTCAAATAATATATTTTAAACATGCGGTCTTATTTTGAGCTTTTACAGGCTGTCTTATCCACAAGTATTTTCCTTTGAGGTAAAAATTCAATTTAACTGTTCAATACACGTATGTACATGAAAATGAAGGATTGACGGTTATATGCTATGCATTTGTCTAACTGACCATGCAAAGGGTCTGGACGTTTACGGAATATTCCCAGTAAATATTACACTGTAGGGGAGAGTGACACTGATTGGCTTACATACTTTTATTTTGCTAGAAAAGTTATTTCCCGCATATACCCTTTGGTATTATGACTTTTTTACCTTATTTTACTTCAAACGGTTGAAGGTACAATTTAGTTTTTTCTATTATAGGATCAATGTCATTATTTCTAAAAAAAAAAAAAGAATGTTGCAATGAGTAAAATTGCAGGATTTATCTTAAACACCAATTACTTTGAACTATGTATAGTATATTGATGACTTCAAATTCGATATTTTGATTTTTAAAAGAAAAAAACAATGAAACTTAAACTTCTTATTATAGACAGTTTAGCTTAAATTTCGTTTATCTTGCTTTCTAACTTGTTAAAGAAAAAAGGGAATTACTTACTGTTGTTTTTTTGCCCCTACATGCTAAATACTGGGCTGAATGCACAATGTGCACTCGAACACTGTATATGTACAGAACGTTTTTGAGTTCTAGCTAATCTAATGGCAATTCTTCGATGTGTCTATCATTACTATAAACATCCGTATTTGAATAAGTTCGCATATTATACAGGTGCAAATAAAGGAAACAACCAATTGGTTGGTTATTATTTTTGAATATACATAGTTTATATTCTAACTATTTCGTTACAAATGTCTGTTTATTTTTACAATGTACAAAGTATATTTTTCAAAAGTCTGTAAAATTTCATTACAAATGCCTGTATATTTTTAATTTTATCTTATTTCTACTTAGATTCATTTAATTAATGAGTGTATAAAATCTATATAAATAAGCAAAATAAAACTTTTAATTCTAAATTGCATACTATATTTCTCTTATTTCTGAAAAAAAAAAACATTTTGTAGGTTGTATAAAAGTGATATGGTATAAGCCTAGGTACTATATGCCCTCAATGTAGTTGCGTTAGGATATAAAGAAAGAATCCTTAGGAAGGGTAGCTGGAGAAGGCTAAAGATACGTAATATAAGCTTTATCTGCTCGATTGAACTAAACAGAGCATTTCTTCATCCTACATCATATCGCTTTCAATTTCCTATCAATACAATTTCTATATACAACCTTTCCTTTAGAAACTTATATTTATAATTTATATTCGAAATATGTTTTTTTTTTATTATACCCAGATTATGGTTTTCTCTTTATAGAATTATCAATCAAATATAGTTTTTTATTTATTCAATTCGATTTCAATCTAGGTCGATATTAAGCAGTATGTTTGATAATCGTTATTTACAGTCTTCTGAGATAAAAAAAAAAAAAAAACAATGATTAATAAAAGGCTTATTTACATTGGCATTTCTCCTCTAAATCAAGCTGTACATTCTCAGGGACCGAATTTCCAACTGATATAGATGTTTGGGGGGGGGGGAATAACAGAAAAATGAGAACGGTAAAAGCAAAGAAATAAAATGACTCCATGGTTCAAGATGGAGTATCAAAGTTTAAAATTGTTTTGATGGTTAATAACTAAATTTCAACAAGGAATTATAAAATATATCTTGAGTCGGATGTGTACTAGATTAATTCTTCTAATGAGAGCATTTTTAATTTTACTTGTTTATTCGTGAAAGGCTATAGATGTAGAATCCAAGCTAAAATAGATCTGATTTTAGATTGACCTGCTTGAGAATACTATTGAGATGTTAACTATGAGAGAGCAAGTTGGGATACTTTCACACTGGCCGTTACTATTAGCATAAAGGACCTATCTTTAAGAATGAGGCTAGATTGGTTGTGTTAAAGCTGGGTATCACAGCATAGTTAGATGGAGTGTATGATCATGTTGAACTACTCTTATCTCTGTCCTCTCTAAGTGGAGGCTTCCTTCAAACCTACTTCTCCTCCCTTCCTCATATCGATCTGCCTCTGATCACAACAGATAAAAATAGGATTTGGAAAACGAACATAGAAGAGCGGGGGGAAGGTAATGTTTATGAATGGGGGGCCCCAGGGGGCTCTTGACCCCTTCTTTCCTGTAGAAGGCGTGTTTTCCCAAACCCCGCCCTGCCTTAGGAGGGAGGATTCCACACTTCAAAATAACCCCCTTTTTTCCTAAAGTCTTTATACACTTAGCCGTAAAAACCCGAACCGGTTTATAACTAGGGTTTCTAACAATAAAATCCTTGATTTTCTGTAAATTTCTCTGTAGGATTTGTACGAATCTCCAGAGAATACGGAGCCTCTAGGGACGGGAAGGTCACTCTTATTTACAACCTACGAGTCTATCAGGACGCGTTTTTTTTTCTCTATCTCTCCTTTTTGCCTTCAATGAACTCCTGTTCGACCATAAAATACTGGACGTTTCATCCAGTCGTAAAAAATTATGAGCCTTAGAGGAACTATTTGAGCCTTGTGATGTGGCAACACAGCTTAAACTAACTCTTCTGCAGTGTTATATCTAACACCCGGTTGGCATTAAAAAAAGGAATTATCTAACTGTTATATTGGCCAACGATTCAGACTGGTACAGTCAAATCATTTAATATTTTCATTCATTATATTAGTAGGTACCATTCATAACGGTTTAATTCTGATTGTATATTACAATTACTAATATATGTATAGATAATAAAATAATAATTATGATTTTAAAAACACAATATTGTCTGCCAATTAGTGTGGGACATAGGTCAATGAAACAAAGTTTTTATTTAAATCATTTTTATAATATTATATTATAATAGTAATAATAATAAACATAATGAAATAACTCTAAAATTTGATAGTGTTTTACTATTGGTTTAAATATAGAGTCTATATGTGTAAAGTTTCAGCTCGATTAGATGACTGGAAGATGATTAATTAACGCTAGATTAATAAAGATTTTGTTGACACTAAGTCACGCACAACAAACAAAATCGAATCTAATATAAATTGATGGAGCAAACAATTCGAATTTAAGATTTTGAGGTTCATTGAGTCTATAAATGTGTTTGTCGGCTAAACATTTAATTTCCGACAAAAAATAAAATAACTAAAAAATTTAAAGTGAATACTTTTTAAAAATAAATAATAATATCATAAATAAAAAAAAATCGGGTACGCCAATTACTTTGAACTATG
>KZ651277.1:619310-632268 GCA_001010745.2 Gerris buenoi
AAAACCTTATTTTTAAAACCTATATTTTTTTTAATTATTTGAAGTTTGGCGGTATTTTGACAACACAAACAACAACAACAAACCTTGACGTCATCAAAATTATCGCACTAATAAATAATTATATTCGCATATAACTTTTAAACTAATAAATGGAATTTTATCGGGTTTTTTTATATTTGTTCCTTAACTTTTTCCGGTTCCAACGATTTGCTATATTATGTCAAAAACCAATTTATACTTTCGGTATTATTAACCGGCAAAGTTTAAAAATTCAAAAATTAAATTTAGTGGGCTTGTTTGTCATACAGAGAGGTGGAAGAAGTTGATTTTTCGGGCGGTACCACTACAGGTAAAGACTGATATTTCTGCCAAGTTTCAATTCTCTAGGTTATATACCTTGGGCGCTACGATGATAACACACACATATATACATACATACAGACGTCATGCTTAAAATCACTCAGGAAGTCTTAAAAACAGCCAAAACGGATAATTCCGTTGAAATCTCGAGAAAAAAAATTGGTGAAAACAATACTTTTCCTACTATAGGTAGTGAGGAAAAGTAAAAATTAAAAAAGTGAAAAGGTAGAAAGGGTATTGATTTCACTGGTATGAAAGAGAGGTAAAAGAAAAGATGAAAAGAATGCAGCTGATTAGTTGAGCAATGCGGGTCTACCTGAGGGTAGCTCCTCTGATACCACAATCACCATCAAACCAAACCATTCAGTCTAAATCCTTTAGACAAATAGCACCGGCATCAAACTTCACTCTTTAGTTACCTTCTCTTTACACCCAAACTTGGACTTGTTTTATCTATACTTACACTACTATTATTTAAGACGTAAAATTTTAAGTTACGTATATGTATGTTAGGGATATTCTCAAAACTCTTATTTCAATATTTGATTCGATATAGTTATGCTATTTTTAACTATATTATGACATTTTTTCCTTAACAGTAGGGTGCCTAAATTGAGCCCGAAGGTGGGGGTAACATAGAGACATAGATACGCAGGTAGGTCCATTGAGCAAACCCGGGTGAGGAGAGGGGATATCGGCCCCATTTGATATTTTGCTGATAATCAAAATATGAAATATCTCTTACTTTTCATGGATTCGAATCATCTCTAAGGATAGAGGAAATAGTTAATGAGTTCACACGGTTTAGTTATACTGTGCCTGCATCAAAGAATTTCTACATTATTGTGTATTTATACAAAATCATTAAAATTTATCGTTAGATATAAAAAGGAAATTATATTATTCACAAGTGTATCAAACTAAATGTCTTTAGAAATGAAGGAGTGAAGACTCCTAGAGAATGAGAATGAGTGCTTAGAGCTAAGAATCTAAGACAAGAGACAAGTAGGGCTTACTGGAGATGGAACGGTGCAAATAGCCATGGGACAGAGCGTCATTTGGTACAGGCCTCGAGGGAACTGGGCAAAACAAACGGGAACCGATGGCCTTTAGAAAAGAGAAGCATCAGGACAGGACGAAATAAGGGCGAAACTCTGTGAGGTCATTAAGGACCTTGGGTTCTTGAGGGAGTAGCATGGCAATCCAATCACCACCCTCTAGTACTTCGTCCCTTTAGATCGTATAAACACCTTCTATTTACCTCCTATCTTGCCCTTTAAACCTTCAACCCCAAATCCTCTCCTTCTATACAAACAGAATTGACCTCAAGGTTTTTAGCATATTTTGACAGTTATCTGTTCCCTCGTAACATAAAAGTTATTGGAAGCCGCTACAAGGAATATACCTTTATTGAGTTGGTTGCTTGCCTGAGTTTTTTTTAAAAAAATGATAAGACTAGTTTCAAAAATAACTCTGTGATAAAACTAGCTGATATTCAACTTTTCTTTAACTGCGACTGATACAAGTAAAAACTAACTACTCAATTAATTTATTTTTATGAAGTTTTATTTTGTTTCACACTTTATAAATCATAATATTTTATAGTAGATTCTGAATAGAAAAATTGGTAATTCTTCGGAATTAATCGGGTGGCCTGTTCAGGTTGTTCGCGCGCAAGTTATAATCCAATCACTGGTCCACTTCTACAGGCTGTTCAGAATAAACTGACAGGTAAACAAGAGCGTTTTTATACCGGTCTTAATGGAGAAAATCTTTATTTCGATATTACATGTCAAAACTATGTACCCGAATAGTGTACTCGAATAGGTATATGTACATATTATATTCAACAATTACTTCAAAATAATTTAATTAAATTTTATGAAAAAATAACTCTTCAAAATGACAAACGTTTTTATTAGATGGTAAAACCCTAACCTTTCATCAATATACATTTATATTCTAATTTTAAATTGCTCAATTTTTGTTGCAAAAGTGTATATTGCTATAATCAAAAACAAAAATAACAAGAAAAATAATGTGGTAAAATCTAGGTAGAAACTACTAAATTTTATATAATGAACTCGTCGATGAGTCCAGCTCATGGATTATTAGTTTGACCGTATGCACCTTAAGTTGTTCAGGCTTCCTAATCCTGTTTTTTTTTTTTTTTTTTTTTTTTTAATTCAGCATTAAAGAAAATAATTTAAGAAATTAAATAAACTAATCAAAAGTTACCAATAAATCTTTATTTATTAACAAAGAAGCACAAAACAGTTATATATATGTAGCGTTATTAAAATAAAAAAAATATTTCAAATTACAATAGAAGTTTAATAAAATAAATTAGAAGTAAAGGAAAAAAGAGGCATTAATTTGATTAATTGTAATTTAGATAATTATTAACTGATAAAAACATTATGAAATTAGTTGGTAGATAAAATGATTAGATTAATATTGATAATAAACGTATAAGAATTATTTAATATTACTCACAATGCAAGATGTAAATTACTTTCTACTACTCCGTGAAACGATAAAGTGTATAGATACATTTTATAAATTTTATTTTATTAGTATTAACAAAAGATGTCACTTTTTTGTTATACAACACTGGCTTCCTTCAGTGGATATCATCAGTGCCTTATCCATTTTATGGTTTGAGGATAAAAATTACTATTAATAGTTGTAGTGTAATAAATTTCTTTCCTTTTTTCTCTACAATTTTTCCACCTGATAAAGATTTAACATAATTTTGAAGTACTTCGTAGTTTTCCCGATTGTGCTTCGAAAAGGACTTGATTGATAAGTCGTTCAGCAAGCAAGTAAGATGCGAAATTGAGCCGTTCCATTTTCACTCCGACTCTCCATGCAAACAGTGAAATTTCACGTTGCGAAGTATGTGACGCAGCCTTAAAATCAGCTGACTTTATACTTCTTACGGTTCTTTCAGGGCATTCCTCTTGGTCTTCACCATCACCTGTTTTGACATCACCGTCATTTATCGGACAGTATATTTCGTCTGATTGATCAGTACAGTCATTAGTTTCGTCACAAATCCAATAAGTTCTGATGCATCTGTGATCAATGTCGGGGAAATGACCTACGATTCGCGTCCCATTTTCACATTGGACCCAATGGGGTGGACAGTCACCACTCTCAAAACAATACGGGCTTGCAACATTTAAATAACTTATAAAGAATAACGAGAGACATGATAACGTGAACATTTTCGTAGCAGAACTGAAGAGATAGTAAAGTATCGGATGTTAGTTAACTCAATCTCTGCTTATCACATCCTCCCCTCTAGCACATTATATCAAAATAGTGATAAAAATAATAAATTTGTACATAATATGAGTAGATACTTATAATATACATTTCATTTTAAACATTTTTCTCTAAGTTTTATCTTAGGATTGATAATACACCTTTGTAAAATCATAACTTATTTAATCAGTTGTAAATAAAGAGGAATAAGAAAAATGTTTAACTTACAGCAATAAAATTAAGATATTAAAATTTTAGTAATGCGAATTTTTGAAAATTTTCTCCATGGCAGTCCGCTTTAGACCATTCTTAATCGATTCCTGAAATTTAACACTTTTTTTTATGTATGTATATGAATGTATTTATATCTTATGTATATGTCACTCCAGACGATATCTCACCCTAGGATGCACTTAAAAAATCCAATCAAATTAATGTTAAATTGTCAATAATAACAAAAGAAAGGATGAGTTCGTTGGCCAGAATTTTTGGAGTCCATTTAGGGTACAAAATAGCATAAAAACGTGTATATCCATTTTATCCCCCTCATATATGGGGGACAAAATATGACAAAAGTGTACATAACAATAATTACTGTACTCTGAAAATTCGCTCATTAAATCATGTGCGGAAATTTTTTTTACTAATGATCATTTATAAATTAATTACTAGCTTCTTCCAATGAACTCTAATATTTTAGAAACACGAGTGGTTTTTATTCAGATTTTGTATAGGTACTGATGAAAAATATAATTCAAAGAGAAATGTTGTTTAGTTTATTGTAAAATAAACAGCTCAATAGCTCATTATAATTGCAGATCTCCATGAACGTTAAATCACAGGAACTGTCCTTACTAATAAAGTAAAAGTATTTAGTGTTTTATTGTTTTAGGTAGTGAACATTACCGCAATGCTGCAGCAGAGTTATTATCGTGCCAACAAATGTTCGTCAATTTAATGTTTTTGAATTGGTTTTATAAATAACAAGGAAGAAAATTCTAGAATATATCTTATATTCAATTGCCCTCTGAATCAAGCAATGTAATAAATTACCTATCATAAAACATAACAACTGAGTATAACCGTACTGATATTTCTATATTGGTAAAAATCAAAAGTGATCAGAGGAAAATATTAATCAAATATCCTTCGCTGGAATAACATAAAGCCAAATGCTTATTATTGATGGGAAGCTAAATGTTTGTGGTGTAATATGTGATTTTGTCTGAATGAAGAAAAGGGAGGGGGCCCTTTAAAAGATTGATATCTCAAACCCTCCGGTCCGAGCTAGTCGTAAGTTTTAAGTTAATGTTGCTTCGATTAAGAACAAAGACAAGGAAGTGTAAAGAGGTGCGTTAAAACCTTCTTGAAAAAAATAACCATAAAAAAAGGTTTATAAAGAGTTTCTAAAAAGTCTTAGATAGTCAGACTTCTATAAGGGTACTCGTAGAAGGAAAGACCATAATCAAAATGAAAATGGGTTCTGGTGAAGAACGGTAGGGGTAGGGGACTCCTAATCGAAAAGTTGTCGGGATTCAGATGGAAGGGGGATGAGCTGCTAGGGAGATCCAGGACGAAGGAGGGTTGGATCTTCGGTTGACAGGGAGGCTAGCTGGACAAGGTTTGGCTTGCAGGATATTTAGAGAGAAGGAAGAAAGGACATAGGTGATTAGGCTAGATGCCAAAGGATCACTGGATACAGAGAAGGGCCCTTCCTTCTGCCCTAGTCCTTTCAGGACACATTATTCCTAAACTCAACACTAAAACCTAACTAGAAACCGCTTAAAAAACTAGATTAATTTATTACTGAATGAATATTACACTCCAGCTTTGTTATATACGTAAAAAGAGCGAGATCTCTGCTACACTCAAAATTATGATTAAACGTGCTACTAGGGCGTTTTTACAAAAATAATTTTTTATAGATTCTTTTACTTCATCTGTCCTAAAAAGTTATAAAAGATTTTAATAAGTTGAATAAGTTTAACAAAAAAAGGCTAAAAAAGCCTTAAAATTATTTAAAATTATATTAAGTAATATATACATATATATTACTCAGATTTAACATTACATAAAGTTGGGATACCGCCTTCACATTATTCTTTTTTTACAACGAATCATTATAGAAGATTAATTTCTTTAATAAGAAAGTCAATATAAACTCTTGAGATAAAGATATTTAAGTTTTTTTTAGTTTAATAAAATAGGAAGAAATGTATATGTTTGTTCTCATTTACAACCATTCCTATTCCTTATAGAAACTTGTTACAATATAGTCTGGCTCGGTTACACTATACCAGAATTCGGTGAAAGTTACGGGTCCTTTCCATTTGGATCTTGGAATCGTATCATGCAAGATTTTTTTTTTTTTCTTTGTTTCCATGGTTTGTGAAACCCAAAATAGCAAAATAAAAGTGGGAACACATAGGGAAAGGAGGAAGAAGGAGGAGTGTAGTGTAAGTCTTAAGGTCTTGTGTGTATATTGGCCTAGTTTGCAAGAGGCCATGAAGAGGTTTGTGCCGTTTTATCCGGAGCTAAAGGCAGCTCGTTACTCTAGCCCTAGGATCCCTACACCGCCCTTCTTCTCTCTATAAAGAAAACTCACAAGGAAAAAAGAAGGAAGCTGAAAACCCTATTCCTTTGTTCTTAAACCAGACCTTTCTTACTGTCAAGCAGCCCTTCAGCTTCAAACTCAACTGTGAAAGGCCCTTTGAGAATACGTAGAAATAAGAAGGTTACATGGTTAGTTTTAAAAAGGATGCCAAATCGTGACTCTTATACCATTTTCTATTATTGTTGATAACGTATTTCACGAAAACATTCTTTTAAAATAAATAATTATATGCATCTACTTAAATAGATAGGAAATACAAGTTTACTAACTTTACGAATGAAACTTCAATTGTATTTCACCAAAAAATGCAGGAAAAAAATAATAAAACTTAGTTATAAAATAAATAATGCAATTTCATTACTTACAATTATTAAGATAATTTATCATTAGCTAAAATCGTATGAAGACACGATAAGTTTTTTATGAATTTTTTGTTATTTATTTTTTTAAACTTACTGTGGCATTCAAGAAAACTGTATTGTTCCTTACTTAAACCTAACAACATTCTATAATTTTATAAAATAACTATAGTATTAATATTTTTTATTCTGACCTCGAAACCGACTTAACTTATTAGAGGACTGACTTAAGATGAAATGACTCTAACGTCCTAACCGATTCTGTTATTTGATTGGAATGATTAAATAAATCATCAATATAGTACATGATGAGACATGAGGAAGCTATAAGATATGTTTATTTCTAATTGAGTATAATATATTTTATTTCAATGAAAAGAAAAATTTATATTAATAGGAATTGGCTTTTATCCTAATTTAGTAACTGACCTCTAGTTAGTGTGTATACATAAATCCTGTCGGCGTATGCCAAACAAAGCTCGTAAAGATAATAGTAACTAACCTAGATTATTTAATTTATTAATTTAAGATTTAAACTTAATCGTTTAAAATTAAATTTTCCCTTTTTTAAAGTGTTAAAAAATAATTTATTTATCATTTGAACGATGAAATTAAAATGGGACAAGCTTTAATTCTTTTCTTCTTTTTTTTATCTTTACATACAGAAAGCTATTAAAGTTAAAGAGTAGCCAATGAGAATAGAGCAAGTCGACCGGCTATCTGACTATTTATGGAGGAGCAGAGTGGGAAGGGTAATGTCTGTGTGAAATTAATACCAGCAAACAAGGAGTATCAGAGTGAGATTGTCTCTCCAGGTGGCCCACTTCAGCACCTGCTCTATCACTTCTATCTTCCCTCCCTGGGCCCTTTAAAAAATCCACTGTTAATTTCAAAAGTTTTTCAACCCTTGAACAACATATATATATATATATTTAAAACCCCTTTTCTAGAAAAAAAAGTATTGAAGAGGGTTGTAAAGGGAGGAATATGAAACAATATTTCCACGTGGTTTTATGAAGTCCGACTGACCCTTCACGACGAGGGTGAAAAGTCCACTACAAAAAAAGAATTTAATAACTTGCCATAACTCAACCCGTCTGGAAGATGTCCAAAGTTCCCGGCTTTTTGTCCCTCCCGTAGAGTTTTTCGGTACCCCCAATTTTTTTATTTTTTTTCTCTCTCTCTTTACCGATAGGATCCGAGGTATCCTATCGACACCAGTTGAAAAATACTAATATAGTTTAGTAAGGGATTATAAGGGAAGCCAGAAGGGCGGATATTCCCTATCTGTTGGCGATAAATCAGATTTTTCTCGATGCTTTAGCCGTTCCACTGGCTCCCGGGGGGTGATTCCAACCTATAAACTATGAGCTTGTTCGTTTGGAATAAAACCTTCCCCTACTACTCCTGTCATATATTGATCATTTCAATACCAACCGTATAGAGGTACTTCGTCTAAATCACGGCATCTCCATCAATCAAATCAACTGCGGAAAATAAAAGAATAATTCCTATAATATATTATGGATTTTGAAACAAAAGTTTCACATGTTTATCAGGGATCAATGATTTTTGATGGCCCGTGAAATGCCACTTGGATTTTTATGGTTATTGAAATACTTTATTAAAATGTTATGAGAAGACTATTTAGAATATAAATAACTCCTATTTTAAAGCAGTTTATTTTCGCATCCATTAAATAAAGTTTTATTGATTTCTTCGACGTTTTGTAGCGTTTAGTGTTGTACAATCAAATTGACCCATATCAAACCGAAATGGGTGAGTTAGACAAGGCCGGCAAACTAGATCAAGAAAATTTATAAATGTTAATATGTAGAAACATTGCATTGACAAACTTTATAACAAGATGCGATCAACTTCTAGCTTTTGTTTATACGTGTTTTGTTTCATAATAGGTTTATTCCAACCAAGCAGTGTATCTGCTGACGATCCCGCGGACGGTCCGCGGGATCGTCGCAGTATGCCCAATCCAATGGATAAAAGCCGTTCCAGCCCGACTTGTGAACAGTTATCGTCAGGCAAACACACAAAATTTTCAAAGCCCAAGTTCCTAAAATAAAGAACTCTGCGCTCGTACAACAAATATTATATTAATTATGTGAAGTAATAATATGTTGCTGTAAGAATTTTTCTGGGTGTTTTTACTGGTCTTATAATTACTTTGCTCTGTAAGTTTCATCGCACATTTCCGTTACCCCAATTTTGAACCACTTCCCGTATTTCAATCTTCCCCAAATTTTGCACATAGAAACAACTAACTAAGGTGAAGAATCAGAAAAAAATCGGGTACGGGTACAGGGTAAATTATTCTTTAGGTATATCATGGTATATGACACCCGAATAAAAAAATTCAATTATATGATAAACGTCTATTATATTAAATATGAGCACCATATTTTACCTCTAGAAAATCCGACCTTAATCTGTTTACACTTTAAACAGAGCAGTCATCTTCTTTTAAACAGCTTCAATCACCTTTATCCCTTTTTTTATGAGCGTAAAAAAGAGTGGTGTGGGGCAAGGGAAGTTTTTCCTTAAAGCGATGAAAAATGAACGGAGGGAGTGGAAGGATTCGAGCGTGAATAACACCGCGCTCGGAGAAAAAAATCAAGGAGTACTAGGGGTGCTTGTTAGACCAGGGGTGCATTTACCCCTGATCTGTGTGAACCGAAGAGGAGTGGGTAAGTGGATGAACCACCATTCATTAGGTATCGATAGAACGCCAGATTTCCCTCGCCATACTCTACAAAGGGTGATGTTTCCGTACTACGCTTGTAAACTGAGGTCTCTCCCTTCTCGGTTGAATCTTTCAGGAAATATCCCCCCTCTATCCTATCTAAAATAATTGGACTAATAGCTCTATTGATTAGGCTAAGAAAGTCTTAATGTCTCCCAAGAGGAAACAAGGAAAAAAAGGAGCAAAGTTCCTTGGAGAAAAACAACATCTAAATCTGTTCTCGCTAAAAGTGGAGATAAGTGGGAAATAGAAGGCCTTTACTACCTATAAATGTTCAGTTTTTAACGTTAACTCTTTCTCATATGTGTAGTAGGTNCCATATTTTACCTCTAGAAAATCCGACCTTAATCTGTTTACACTTTAAACAGAGCAGTCATCTTCTTTTAAACAGCTTCAATCACCTTTATCCCTTTTTTTATGAGCGTAAAAAAGAGTGGTGTGGGGCAAGGGAAGTTTTTCCTTAAAGCGATGAAAAATGAACGGAGGGAGTGGAAGGATTCGAGCGTGAATAACACCGCGCTCGGAGAAAAAAATCAAGGAGTACTAGGGGTGCTTGTTAGACCAGGGGTGCATTTACCCCTGATCTGTGTGAACCGAAGAGGAGTGGGTAAGTGGATGAACCACCATTCATTAGGTATCGATAGAACGCCAGATTTCCCTCGCCATACTCTACAAAGGGTGTTTCCGTACTACGCTTGTAAACTGAGGTCTCTCCCTTCTCGGTTGAATCTTTCAGGAAATATCCCCCCTCTATCCTATCTAAAATAATTGGACTAATAGCTCTATTGATTAGGCTAAGAAAGTCTTAATGTCTCCCAAGAGGAAACAAGGAAAAAAAGGAGCAAAGTTCCTTGGAGAAAAACAACATCTAAATCTGTTCTCGCTAAAAGTGGAGATAAGTGGGAAATAGAAGGCCTTTACTACCTATAAATGTTCAGTTTTTAACGTTAACTCTTTCTCATATGTGTAGTAGGTATGCGTAAAGAGTAAGTATTGTGAAGACATAAAAATTAGATTTTGAGATTTTGATTTATACGTTTTAAGATCTCTCAAGTCTAAAGAAGTGTTTTTTTTTAAATGTCTGTCTTACTAATACTGTAGTCTTTGTAGAAACGTTAAGCCTAAACTTATGGGCCATACCTCGACGGTAAAAGTAAAAATCATCGGTCGGGTAAAAGTCATACCTCGACGCGAAATCGAAAAAAAAAATTGTAACAAATTATTTATCAAAAACGGTTCCAAAAACTTTGATTTTAAAATATTCTAAAATACAATCTAATTAATTACGAATTTAATTATATAAGTGATTTTTACGGGAGAAATCTAGTTTTCACGATTTTGATGTAAATAAAACTGATTTAGATGTAAATTGAAGAAACCTAATTCAAACAACCACCTGTTGAGCACTTTTTTCATGTATTTAAAAATAAAATTATTAATTTAAATATTTTTGGTTTTAAATTCAATCTAATATGTACGTGAGAAATTTTAGTTTGAGTTTTTCGTACCGATTTCGATTTTTGTTACTCAAGTAGATCTTATAACAAAAATTCAGCAGGAGCAGGCAGCTAAAGCTATATGCTATAGGGTCATTAAAAAAAGGATGCTCATTTTAATATCGCGGACTTTTTAAGATAATTTCTGTTTTTATTTATTTATTTATTTTTTTTTTTAATTTAGTGTTATGGAAACGCTTAGTAACGCGCTACCATACTCAAAATTCACTTTATAAAATGGGTAAAGCTATGCAGAGACCACCCGGAATCTCACTCCGATATTTGGAAGTCACCATGTCCCTCCAGCATTTAAAATAAGGAGGTTGGGGATGAAGATTGAGGAAAATGGATCACTTGTTGACAAAAAAAAACTTTAGAGGAAATTTCGGCATTCTCGTTAAGGAATCAGTCAATTTTCAATGACCAGGTTAAAACTGGCATGAACGCAGTGGGGGCCATATCCTCGGTGTAATTTTTCAGCATTGAATCGCAGTTCCTACAGGTTGTAAATAAATAATGAATTTTGGATACATTTTGACTATTACTACATTTATTAAAATGAACGTCTTTTCTTAACGACCCTATATTATATCAATACATGCTAATGTACCAATTATGTTTAAAATTTTATTTATTTAATAATTATGAGATTAAAAAAAAAAAAATAATAACAATTACAATAAAACTATTATTTTTGTAGAGAGGTTAGATGCTCTAAAATAATTAACATTCCTTTTTATAATTCTTTTTAGATTTATTCATTTACAATTTACACTTCTTCCCTTCGTCTATATAACTATTCTACTCTTTATTCCACGTTGGTGGAAAAGGTAAAAAACTAAAACTATTAGAAAACTTATAGATCCACAGAGCCCTAAACACCCCTGGTCTTGAATGTTTCAATGAAAGAAGCAATCAACTATTCAATTTTGGTCAAGCCTATACAGTAGTAGTACCCAACTTCTACAATCCAACACCACTTATCTTACCTTGTCCGACACTTAAATGGATATAACTATGTAGACTCCATTTTTATGTATCAACTATACGAGTTAGAGTTAGATTTATGAGCTAGATTAGTTAGAAACTCGTAGATTTTGACAATAAGACAATTTTGTAATTGTTGTTACAGTTTAGTCTATTCAAGTGTCACTGAAGCTGAAGATAGACGAAAGACTAAAACGATCGTCTGATTGTATTGTGTTAATTTCCATCATCTTAAATAAGAATATAATAACTGTATTACTCATAAAAATACGCAATGTTTATTTAAGGGTGAAAAGTCCACTACAAAAAAAGAATTTAATAACTTGCCATAACTCAACCCGTCTGGAAGATGTCCAAAGTTCCCGGCTTTTTGTCCCTCCCGTAGAGTTTTTCGGTACCCCCAATTTTTTTATTTTTTTTCTCTCTCTCTTTACCGATAGGATCCGAGGTATCCTATCGACACCAGTTGAAAAATACTAATATAGTTTAGTAAGGGATTATAAGGGAAGCCAGAAGGGCGGATATTCCCTATCTGTTGGCGATAAATCAGATTTTTCTCGATGCTTTAGCCGTTCCACTGGCTCCCGGGGGGTGATTCCAACCTATAAACTATGAGCTTGTTCGTTTGGAATAAAACCTTCCCCTACTACTCCTGTCATATATTGATCATTTCAATACCAACCNTGCCAATGTCCCATTGTTAAGATGCGAACTGTGACGTCCATTCTTGTTAACTATGCTGTCCTTGTCAAAATTATCTGAAACAAAAAGAAAATAAATTACAACTATAATAATTGATTTCTTATTGAAAGAAGTTTAATCATTTATATAAATCGAGTAATTACTACAGTTCCATGGTTTAAATACGGATTGAATACAGTTTTTGGATCCAAAGTGTCCCTGGAAACCTAGATTTAGTACAGATTGAATACGATTTCGATCCCGATAAGATAAACTAAATTCTGGGATCGTATCTGGTATGGATCGTATCTGGTCATATCGTATCGTTGCATGGAAACACCTGAACTCGATTCTGACATGCGCAGAGCATGGGTGAGAGCGCACTAAATTAAATTTGCAATAAATGTACGAAAAATATAATAATCGGTGTTTA
>KZ651277.1:641143-658322 GCA_001010745.2 Gerris buenoi
TCATGTAGACAGTGACCTTCCCCTTGCTTTGAAGGTCAAGTGTGCAAATTTTCATCATGATCGGAATAAAACTGTAGATTTGTATAAAGGACATACCCACACACCCACATACCCACGGACTTTCATCTTTATATATATATAGATTATTAATTGAATTAATAATTAATACTTTAAATTGACTTAAAACTATATAATTTGGTGGTAAACAGTTTTTATGTTAATGAATATTTATATTCATGAACTAAGATTATTGATTGTCATTCTATATTTGTAAAATAAATTTTTAAAAGAGTCTATAATTTATACTTGAACCTTAGAACCTTCAAAGCCACCCAAAATTCCCTTAGTCTTCATATTCATAATAAACTACTTATCTCTGTTTTAAAATAATAAATGTTTGTATAACCGACCATTATATCTAATAGTTTACAGTAGTCCTCTTTATATATTATGGGTCTATATAAAGGATTAAAATGCAAGTTATGGTGTACATAAGGATATTAAGTTTCAAAGATTACCACTTTTCCTCTCCCTATAAGGGGTAGTGCAGGGAATATAATATAATATAAACATTATGTTCATTGACCACGGTCAAAGTTTTCTCACCTCCGGTTTATCTGGGTTTTAGAACGAGCTGGTTGAGAGGGTCTTTACATGTGATCTAAACGTTACAGCCATCAGCTCCCCCTATTAATATGTAGAGGAGCCCTCGTGCCGGACCCTGGTCACACACCCTGGCACTGGCTATTAACTCGCCCCCTATACTAACCCTATATCTTTGGCCCTAAACCACACTCATACCCCTTCTTCTTTTACTAACTACCACTTTTCATTTAATATAAAAAAAATTATATTGTGTAAAATAAAAAGAGAAAATAACCATTTTATTTATATTTATTAGTGATTAATTTAATCTTATGTGTAGCCCCCTGTACATTGTACATATCATGGTTTCTCAATCATTTTAAATATACAATATACATATTTATATTCATATAAGTTTTTTTACATCTTACAGAATCCATTTATTACATGGTTCCATCACTTAATATACAAGCTGCAGAATGGAAATTTATTTTGCATAATTTATTATTAGAATAAGTTTAAAGTCAATTGTACAAATAGATTATACTTTTTTGAAGTTTTGTTGAGTGTATTGATGAATAAAAAAATAAAAAAGTGGGTTTATAAAAATGAAGACGTGTTAGATGATAAGATGTTTATTTTAAATAAGATATTAAAATAAACAACTTAGCCTCTCATGCAACGGATGAACTGTTGTCTTCGCCAAATAAGTTTTAGTGTGATAGCATAGGAAAGTCGAATGGGATGGGAAAATGAGATGGGGCAACAATGAGATTGTCGCTCATTGCCTACGATCTCTTCTGGGTCTAATGAATTCCTGTAATGCCCACAAAACATCCACGTCCAGAAATATCTAACTCTGTAAGAGTGTAAGCGATTATAGTATCGTAAAGGAGTTTATTCAAATCAGTAATTTTATTTACAATTTAAATTTTTAAAAATTTAAGGAAATGTTTGAATATCTTAATAAACTTATATTCATTCCATTCCTGTAATTTACCATAAATATATTAATATTTTTAATGATGATTTACTAACTAAGCCCTTATTATATTAGTTCGCTTAAGCTAATATACATAATATACTGATAGATAAAACAGAATAAAATTTGTTTAAATCTCTAAAGATGAATCAAAAGAAAAAAAGATATGAATGAGGTTATTGAGCAATTATTCTTGCCGGATTTGATAAGGAACATCAAGCGTTCTATTATAGGGAGTTAATAAAATAAGTTGATGGATCATTATAGTTTCCCAAGGGAAGGGGTATAGAAGAGTGATTATGAACTTGGTTCTGTCCCCTTGGAGCTTTGTCTGGCTTGGCATCCACCCCTCTTAACAAAGACCGCAAGATGTTGTTAAATAAACCGTACAAATTGCTCCTCTCTCACCCTTCCGCATACCAATAGCCCAAGTGTCGCAGTCACGTTCAAATAAGCACATCCCATCTCTAAATATACGTAAGTAATCTGAGAAATGATAGTTCACTCCTGACTTAGATCTGCTGTGATTTTTTATAGAAATTAATTAGGCGATGGTGTGTTATACACTGGTTGATCACTACTTGGTTAACCTTTAACCGTTTAAACACGAACTACAGTTAATAGTAGCCAAAAGTAAAAAAAAAAAAAAAAAAAAAAAAAAAAAAAAAANAAAATCTATTGTTTATCAAATTATGTTTAGTTTATGTTTGTATAAGCGAACCCTTCTGTAAGAAATTCACAAAAAATATTTGAGACAGCTTGAAAATCTCAAGACGTAATCAAAATTCGCTCTTGTTCAATATGAACTTCTATTGTCATTGTTTTAGTCAGTATTTATTACTCAAACTGGAGTGGAGAAAACTCGAGCCAAAGCAAAGCAGGTTTATTTTGTGTTTATAGAAAAGTATTGTTTAGACTTAGACAATACTCTTTTCGCTCCCTAGAAGGCGTGGAGTCCCTATCGTTATTTTTAGGAACCACTATAAAACGTGAAGTTAGTTCGATTATCTTTAGAACTAAAGAAGGAAAATACGAGATAAAGTGCAATATCTTTCCATCCTCCTATCTACAACTATTTTCTTTCGAATAGACCAAAGATAACTTCGGAAAAGTTACCTTTTTTTACGAGAAGAACCAACCTTTTCCTTGTCAGAAAGAAAACTGGGACAGTTACTGGGATCCCTCGTCAAAAGGTTCTGTATTCCGCAGTTCAATTGAAGGAGGGAGTTCCCCTTCTATCTCATACATTATGCAGTTGGTACTAACAGTTTAACCTTATACCCTCCTCGGAAGCTGTAATAGGAACAGTGAGCTGTGATACCTCCCCACGGTTATCTACACACCAACCACAACAGCATCAATTACTTCTTAAACTTGAGATGACTGTGAAAATAAAAAATTAAATTAAAAAGCCGAGTTGGTTAAGCGGATTTGGAATCTTTTACCGTGGCGTCACACAGGGTCGCTCCCTCGACCCGACATTCTTCCATTTGTATTTTACATTTTTTCTTTTCCATAAAAGAAATTATCAGGAAAAACCTCAGCCTTTCCTCTTCTTGGTAGAGTATAAAATTAACTCTTCCTAAGAGGGAAGATTTTAAATGATTTATGGTAATAAGAATGGTGAAATGTTACTTTTGATTTCGTTTAAAAAAAATCTACCTTTTTATATTTGTCACAATTCCAACAACTTCCAATAAACATCACAATATAAAAGTTATGAAACAACTTGTTAATATATTAGAGTTTGTTAATTTTCTATGTAATATATTGAGAAATAAATCCATAATTTTATATTTAAAACAAATGTTATACTATAATATATTTTATCTACGATTAATACAAAATATAAACATTTTATCTCTGTTTAGATGCGTAGAAAGTGATTCTTTTTGTAGTTGTAGGTATTCATTGCATATGCTTGTTTCATAATTCTTCTTTATTTCCACCCTAATGCGGAGATAAAGAAGAATTCTTCACCTTATCGCACGATTAGCATGTTTGTTAAACTAATTTGCTGTTTGTTTAATTAAAGTAACTGCTTTTTTAGTGATTAATAATGTATATTTGAAATATGTAATAATGATAATAATGATTTTTTATTTGTTTATTTATTATTGAAATCCAACAATGGTAGTATGGAAACACTATTGACTATCAAAAGAACACTAATATATTTTATAATTAAATTAACAAAACATAAATTATTTATGTCACTCCTGTCAGCTGTCACCACAGTACCCCCCCCGCAGTGCTAANAAGATAAAATAAAAATACTATGTACCAAAACTCTGAAACGTTGAGCTTAAGAAACTGAACTGTCTAAATTCTTTTGTCACGACTACACTACATGAAGTAGAAAAGGTCTAGTTTAAGCTTAAGGCCATAAATGCAGGTTTTAGGTGGTATGCGTATATTCATCAGCATGTTGCTAATTTAACTGGATTGCAGATACTGATTCCTCATACTTATCCTCAGGACTCCTTAAACTTATAGAAATAGGATCTCATTTACTTGGTTACCCACCCCAAATTACTTTATAGTATAAATATTCCCTAATATTAAAAGTTAATAAATTATAAACTTTATGTACAGAAGCATGATCTTCCTTTATCCCAAGTGTTTGCGCTAAATATCCCTTTTCTTTATAGTTATTTAGATTAAAAAAATCCTTATAACTATTAAACGAATATAGAGTGGGTGTGGGTAAACCAAGTAAATGCACCAAGGAACGACTCAAAATAAATAATTTTGTAGAAAAAAGAAGAATCTGTTAAAAAAAAAAAGTTTGTGCAGTACACACAGCTTTCAAGTCTTATTTTAAGGCTTTTATGGCTTATTTAGCCATGTACCCAACATACTAACTAATACTCATGATCAGATTATCGCTATACCATTTATGCTACTAACAATGGAAGTGGAATGTTTTTTAAGCAGGTTATTATGGGCTGATGTCGGAGGAAAGCACTCTATAGGAGGAATCACTTGAAACAAAATTATATGTTTCGTCTAAGATTTTGTAGCCTTAAAGTAGGTAATTTTATAAACTTTTATTACAAGATTTTTATTTAATAAAACATAATGAATAATATATTTATATTTAAAGATAAAATAAAAATACTATGTACCAAAACTCTGAAACGTTGAGCTTAAGAAACTGAACTGTCTAAATTCCTTGCAATAGAAAACTGTCCTTCTACGGTTGAGAACCAAATTTCAGGGTAATTTTTCCAAAATGTTGGTAATTTTATACATTTTGACACTTCTTCTAAAGTATTATTATTTGATGTTGAGGTACCTGGGTCATTGTTGTTTGATGTCGGTTGTGGTAGCATTTCTAGTTCTTAGTGTAGATTTAGGTTCGTTTAGGGGTCACCAATATGGAAACACTATTGACTATCAAAAGAACACTAATATATTTTATAATTAAATTAACAAAACATAAATTATTTATGTCACTCCTGTCAGCTGTCACCACAGTAGAAAAAGCACGCAACTCGTGCGAAAACTGTATTTTATCTTTGATTGTGTGGTTTTACTTTTTACTACCCTCGCTGTCATACGGGTGCAAACTCCACACTTGCATGCAAAATACTACTTAACGCATTCCGCACTAGGCGCGTAATATACTATTTTAACAAACATATAGTTTCCAAACAACAACGAACTCCAAATGTAGTTTCCATTTTATATATTCCATTATACCCAGTTTATTTCGTTAACGAGTTTGAAATATTAAAGAATTGATTAAACCAACACCGTTTTAAATTTTAAAAGCTCCTGCAATATAAATTGTTTATCTTCCTAACAATCTATATTTTTTGCATATTAACTAATTTGATTTGAAAATTCGATTTAAGACAATTGAAATGAATCAAAAACTTTTGCTTGCGTATGTAAATTCTAAGAATGGTTTGAGATCACTAGGGTATAATATGACTGGTTGTTGGTAAAAGATGTTGAATATTTAACCAGTAGTTGTTGGCAATGTGGGGGAGCTATACAAGGGTTAGGTACTCCGTGCCCCGAGCTGGGGTCCCTATCACGACCCACAAGTGTCAACATATTAAAATTCTGCGCCCCTCCCCCCTACCCCCTTTAGATTGGAGTGGATCCTGAAACACCCTTCTCTATCTTTAATGAATATTAAAGACAAAGTCGATTTATACAGACATCTCTCGATAATAATCACTGTTAAACCCAAAAAATTAACTTACGATTGTTTCTATTTCAGTTCAATAGAGTGGAGTAATGATGGTGAATCTTAGCAATCGATATTTAATTATAATTTTAAAAAATAGCTTGAATTTTAACCGAGTTTGATGAATGTAAAGTTCTTTCTATATTATATGTTCAATATTGTTTGTTTTGTTTTGTCATGTTGATGTAATATCAGAGTTTAATAAAGATAGTTTGTAAAATCAAGCCTACTTCTTTAGCATGGCTTCACGTTTTCTAACTTACACAATATGATAATTCTGAAGAAACGTTTATCTTGATATAATAATGTTAAATAATTGGATGTTTTGACTGAGATTTTCTGGTACTACTTCATAATTATGACTAGAGAGGTTGGTAGATAGTAATACAACAATATTGTCACCACAATTGTATATTAAAATTCACTAACGTGTTTCGACATATAATATATTATCATCTTTCAAGAGGGGGATTATAAATTATGTCTCTGATTTTACTTAAAATTTCGCACTCTGATGCCACTAATATGTCATCTAAATATGCAAAACAAAAATTTAGACCCTGGGTGACTCTGTGGACAAATCTTTGGAAAGTTTGGGCGGCGTTACAGAGTCCAAAGGCTATGTGGGAACTCGTACAGACCAAATGATGTAATTATGGCTGTCTTCTAAATATCCGATGGCTCTACAGGAATTTGGAAATAGGCCTACACAAGATCAATAGTGCTGAAAATGGTTTTTTTCTCAAGGTTTTGTGCGAAATCTTGAATATGAGGGACCGGATAGCGATCTGGTACTGTCACACTATTCAGTCGGCGGTAGTCTCCACATGGTCTCCATTCTCCATTCCGTTTAGGAACCATGTGGAGTGGGTTAGCCCATGGACTATCTGACGGTCGGCAAATACCCTGCTTTAACATATAATCAAATTCTTCCTTAGCTAGCTTAAACTTTTCGGGGGTTAATCTGCGTGCTTTTGTATATAGCGGTGGTCCTCGTGTGATTATATGATGAGTAACGTCGTGTTTAACTTGGTTACTTACCATNAAATAAATAATTTTGTAGAAAAAAGAAGAATCTGTTAAAAAAAAAAAGTTTGTGCAGTACACACAGCTTTCAAGTCTTATTTTAAGGCTGTAGTAATACGTACAATATTATGCTTTAACAATTTATTAAATTATTTTCTTTATTTACTTTTTAATTTTTACATTTTCCAACACAATACTTTCATTTTTAACATTATAAAAAGAATAGAGAATCAGGACGAGAGGGTAAAATCAATGAAGGAAGTACGGTGGATAGACTGTCGTAGCCTCATTGTCTGAGGCACGTATTGAATCTCAAGATATAGAGATGAAGGAAACAATACTTGGAGACGAGTGGGCTCAACCGCGGAGCTTAACTAGTCAATACCCAGTGGATTAGTCGAATCAAAACAATGCTTAATATGCGCCCTGGACAAACATACCGTAAAATATACACATATTAAACTGCCAAGGACAAAAAGTTATAAATCTCTTCGCCCAGCCAACTTAAATATCCACCGCACATTATCATCATACCAGTGCTTTAAATTTAAATTTAGTCATTACACTAAACTCAGCGCTGGCGCTGCACTTTTGGCCGCCACAGCCAAGATAGGTTTAGCTGCCCCATTAGCGTAGGAATTTTTTATGATGGGATTGGATCGGCTGCCTCCTCAATTTGGCCGCCACGGGCGGCCACCTGCCTAATAGCGCCGGCCCTGAGTTAAGGCCATCAAATTTGACTATTTGTCTAAATAGAACGTGTTCCTAAATAATCCTTGTATATTTTATCTTCAAAGTCAAAGTAATTTTTCAAAAATCTTAAAAAGATTATAGTTGAAACCTTTAAAAGATATGGTTGCCAATTAAAGTAATATATAAATGTAGTATTTTACTAATTGTATCGGTCATTAGGTCATTACTGACCTGTGATCTTTGGTCATTGGGTTTGGTGGTAATCGTCGTTTGGATTACCTTTCAAAGGATCAAACTCATATTATTGGAGATTGACACAACATAGATCTTTTGGGATTTCAATTATTGTTTAACGCCATTAATGTTTTATTATTTTTCGATTTAATAAACAAAATCGAACGCGGAGCGTCTCGGAACTTTTCCTCCCTAAGAATTTTAAAATGGTGGCAGAGATTAAACTCAAATTTGGAAGAATAATTCATTTTATAAAAAAGGTATAAACAGTTCAAATTTCACTCAATAGGCGAAAAAGTACTGAAAATATATAGTGTTACAATTTCAAAGTTCAGAAGTCAATATTTTTATAATGGCGGCATTTATTGAGATTCAGAGCAAACGCTTGTCTTATAAACAGGTATAATTGGTGCAGCATTCAGCGCAATCGGGATTTTTTTCGGTTTTCTTTTTACCAAATTTTGCTTTCTCAGCAAAAAGACGATTTTTCCGGGTGGCACAAATGCGTGTAAGGACTAATGTTTGTACCAAGTTTCATCTCTCTTGCTTAAAAACTGTGAGAGTTATGCGTAACATATACGCACGAAGAGATATAAAATGGTCTCAACACTTAAATGATCTTAAAAACACCCAAAACGGTTCTGGTTTCGGACTATTTGGGTGAAAGCAATACTTTTCCATTGTAGGTAAGGAAATGCAAAATGAAATTAATACTACTTAGAGTGAACTAAAGTTAGGAATAAATGCAATTAGGGAGTATAATGAATAAGGGAGTAATAAAAAGTAAAAAATATAAATATTATCATCCCCTACTCCATTTTATTAAAGGGAGGAGAGTGTGTTCAAATTAACTCTCAGCAGAACTTGTATTTTAAATAGTAAAAAATAAAAGTGGGATTGGGGGACGGCTTCGATCATAAACGCTAATGAAAATTGAAATGACTGAGTGTCAATCTAAACCTAAAGTGGGGAAGGGAGGTAATAAAAAGCGGTTTGGTAAGCCAAGATAGAAGAGGGATCAGATGAGAGTATGGCAAACGATCTGGAGGACCGAGGGTGAGGGAGGGAGACACACCCGAGCAGAACAGCATGGCCCTATTAAATTATAAAATGACACATTGCGGTCCAATAAACAACAAACAGTTTGAGGGACAAAGTAGACCTTGTGGAACGAATTGACCGAACTAGAAGCTAGAACTAAGCACTGTACCCTCCCTTTCCTTGTATCAGACTAATTGTATCTCGACTCTATACAGTTGCCACTATGCGTTTGCTCTGGATTAACTAATCTTTATTTCAATAAAGCTACATGTACGAGTAAGAATCAAGTTCATTGTATTGATACTGAGATTAAAGAGTCTGTAGTAACAATTTATTCTTAACCCAAATGATTTAGGTTGAAACCTTAATAGCCAATTATTCACAGTTGTTTGTGTATTCAAACAATGCTTTTTGTTTCAAACAATTCAAATTTGCTCTTGAAGTCGACAAAATAAAAAAATAAAATAAATGTGTAGACATAATGTAATGGCGAACCTTTAATGACAACATTTGATTTTTGAAGTATGTACTTAATAAATGCACATCTGGACTATAAATTTATTCAAGAAACATTTTTTAAACAAATAAAACCTCTTTATTCGCTAATAATTTTGATTATTACCAGCCAAAAATAAAATTCATATATTTGTAAATTAAAATTTACAACATATATGTAACCTTTATTTATTAAATCTTTGCGTCTCTGCTGTGTAGTAAACTAATAATAATTTAATCAATATACTATGTGCAGTGAGATAAGATATTTAATTAGAATTGGTTTTAAAATTAAATGTACTTCCGGTTAACTGTTCGACTTTACTGTAATATAAAATGCACAATTATTCTCCAGATCTGACCATGAGTTTTGAAGCATTGCAATAGAATTTTCATTGACAGGCTGTTTAACTTGTGAGTTAGCAAAATGTTCAGTTATACTTTAAACAAATAATACTGTTAGCAATGTAATACCGTGTTTGCACACTGCAATAGGCTAAACCATATGTGAGAGACACCAAGGGATGTGCCACGCAAGCGTGACACATAGGAACTGTTCCTACTGTTCGTCGGGCCCCTGATGAGTCGGTAGCGACGAAACGATGCAGGACATGGCGTTTTGCCGAGCCAACATCTTTGTGACGTTTTTCCGGTGTTGGACCAGTTCCTATGTGTCACGCTTGCGTGGCACATCCCTTGGTGTCTGTCACATATGGTTTAAATAATACTGTATATCAATCTACCATATTTAAATTTCCTATTATTACTAGAAATCATCTGATTCCAGTTTCATTTAGACGAATATAAAAATAAAAGCGTTGTCTCCTCAGCTATAAATAAAAGCAACAGAGATGATTGGTTATATGTATATTATTAAGTATTCAGGAAGCTTTAGTTAGTAGGTACAGGGAAGTTCTGAAATATTTTCAAATAAGATCAATGGAATTGGTAAAAGGATCATGACTGTTTTATATGGAGGATCAATGGTAGGGGTAGGGATGTAACGCGTAGTCTTCGTGTAACTCGGTTAGGGACGGATATTATCATCGGGTTAACCACTGCTTCCCTATTGGATTTGTCCAGTGTTTAGCGAACTGGATATTCGGGTATGTGGACATAAGAAGTATAAAGATGTATAGAGGGTAAGTAGGGCTGGTGGAAATGCTACTCGCGATCCAGCTATTGAATCTGTCTTACTCCGAGTTCCGCCGCCCTCCTCGATAATAAAAGGAGAGTGGACATAATTGGAGGTGTCGGACGTAGGCACTGATTAAGGGGTCGGGGCTGACTACGTGACCGGCCTGTATCGAGAGACATTGTCCGAGGGGTAGGTCCTCGAGATAACACGATGAGCCTTGTCTCCAAGATATACTTGAAGAGATAACCTGGTGGAGACAAGTCTTTATATTGACACAGGTCTTTCCTTCAACCCCCTCGCCTCCCTAAGAGCATGTCTTCTCTCCTCCAAGAATACAAAGCGAGACTACCTCCCTGCGATGACACCCTTGACCAAGCTTAATCAAAAAAATCGCACGTTTCTTATCAATGTCACCGCAAGATGCTCTAATAGTTCCTGCTTCTAACAATTGAATCGTCGCCCTTCGCCAATGATAAGGTTGGATGTAATTGGGATGTGAGAATTTAGAACTTATACTCTTATGTCAAATTAGAGTGAATTATTATAAAGACCTATTCAATGATTCTTTTCCGTTTTCCTAATTGTTAACCATTTATAATTTAATTTATTTCAGATTATCTTAAAATTATAAAAATGTCGAACAAAATGTAATAAACACATTTTTGAAATATTGCCTCGCCTCTTTTTTAAGTGCCCCTTATCCTTATTAAAAAGAAGATTTTAATAAATACATAAACTAGTAAATTGAAAAAGGCATAAAAAATTAGCTTTTGATTGAGCTAAGAGGTCTGCCAATTTTTGTGGGACATCCTACTACTAGACAATCTGCCAAAGTATTAAGAGATAGTTTTCAAAATTGGAGGATTACTGCACGGGAGGAGCAATGTGAGTAGGTGATAATAATATAATCTATCTCAGATAACTTTTACATATCACCTAAATTTCATCAAAATCAAACGGAATCAAAATGCCTAATGCTTCCGATACCTTCGGGCCGGGAAGCTCCAACTCAAAACTACATTAAGATAGCTTTAAAACGATCTGAAAATTAATTCTTAAAATTCACAGTAACGTAAATTTGATCGTGTGACTAAATTGACCCCTTTACCGCAGTTCCTCTGATGGTTTCATCCAAAAATATTACAATAAACTAGCAAATTCAATAGGACATGAGAAATAAGCTTATGATCTAACAAGTCTACAAATTTGCTCAATCTAATTACAACATTCATAACATAGTTATACAAATTAATGTATACTTTAGTTGTTTTTTTTTTAAACTTTTTATTAATGACTAATTCGTACTAATTTCACGCCTATATTCCTGAAAAAAATGCAACCAGTGTACACCAAAGAAAGGGAGAAAAGTGGAAAAGTTTTAAAACCCGTTAACCTGGGGGGTGGGGGAGGACGACCATGCTTCAAAGGTTTTGGTAAATTTTTACTACACTCATTTTAGTCCCATTAGTAAAGAGGATTCTTTCTAATTTTATTTTGCTTCTCAGTTTATAACTCCTTTACTATTTATAAGCTCTAAGCTCGTAACTCATAATAGTAATGAGCAAGTACAAAATAAGCAGCAGCAAGTAATACTTCGACGAGGTCTATCGAACTTGACTATACACATGGGAACCCGAAAAGGTAAGAATGTGGACTACCTGTCTTAGTCATGTGGATACCCCATACCTCTTGTTTTCATGCATATTGGCCAAGAGTCTCGGCAAAATGTTTTGTCGATAGTCTTAAAAAAAAAAAACAATCTATTAATAACAACATTATATTATATTTTGAATGACAAAAAAAAATTAAAAACAAAAGAAGTAATAATCAATAAATCTACGTTTTAACACTTTTCGATAACACAATAATAACTTAAAATTTTTAAAATATTGTAATTGTACAGAGGATAATTTTAACATTTATTTTCGATAAATCTAATTATATTCTTATAACGGACGAGATTATTTACTAAATTTATTTTTATACTGGTTGAGAATTATTAATAAATCAAATCCAAAAATCTTGCATATATTTGCATATTTAATTCTTGCAGCAAACTTAGATCTCTCCACAACATTGTGGGCGTTTGGTATTTATTTTCCCAGTTTCGAGAAGTTAGCAAAATCAGAAACCTGGTCGCTTCCTTGAGAAGATTCCTCGTAAGAAGCATCATTGAGCTCTTTCAGTATATTTTTCATAGACTGTGTTGGCTGTAACATTGTTAGACTGTCTTTCTCAATGTTTTGGTCTTCCACTTCTAAACTGGTGTCATCTTCGTCTGTCTCACTTAATATTTCGAGAATTGGATTGATAAATGACTGTAATTAAAAATCAAATAATTGGCACATAAACACAGTATATTATAAATACACACCCCCAATACGTAATATATGTACATGATTTTATACGTATAAAAAAAACGGCTTTAAAGCGATAACAATGAACGTAATTGTTATAAACTAAGCTGCTGAAGGGCACAGTGATAAGATGTAGTATGTGGTTTTGAACAGGAAGTAGAATGAATTAAAAATTGTTCATAATTATTCTATCAGTATTATTATCAGACTTGGACTTGTTACGTTATACAATAAATTATGTCCAAATGGAAGCTATATAACATTCTTTAATATTCAAAAGATTTAAAAAAATTATACACACAAATGGTTTGGGGTTCAAGTATCCCTTTTGAAAACGGTTTATTTATATCAGTAAAATGTATGATACAAATTTTTAAATGGTTTAATAATTTAGGCATGTATTGTACATATTAGTGATATATGTGTATATATACAGGGTGGGCAAAAAAAACCGCACTTTTTTGAACACTTATAGCTAAGCTTCTGTAGTAGATAGAGACATGGGGTTTGCGAGGTCTGAAAACTACATTCTTCTACTTTTAATTTCATATCTATAACTTTAAAAACGATTGAGTGAAAGCCACGTAATAACGGTTTGAAATAGGGTCTTAAAAAAAGTCGTTGTCCGGGTAGAGATCTTGTCTGGTATTATAGTTTTGATAGAATAAATTACCTTATGGTGAAGGGGGAGGGGGGTCTATGTTGGTAAGTGGGAGGAGTCCCTCAGTGTTATAACAAACATTGAAGACAGGTTAAGCACAATATTATAGATCAAATGCTAAATTACAAGTTTATGAAAGATGTCCCCGTCCCATCGCTCCTTGCAAACAATTCAATACTTGCAAGAGAATTGCCCACACTTCAGGCAACATTGTGCTTAACACATCTTCAATGTTTGTTATATCACTGAGGGACTCCTCCCCCTTTAGCATATGGTAATTTATTCTATTAAAAGTATAATACCAGACAAGATTACTACCCGGACAATGACTTTTCTTAAGACCCTATTTCAAAACGTCATTGCGTGGCTATCGCCCAATAGTTTTTAAAGCTATGGATANTACAGAAGCTTAGCTATAAGTGTTCAAAAAAGTGCGGTTTTTTTTGCCCACCCTGTATATATACACATATATCACTAATATGCACAATACATGCCTAAATTATTAAACCATTTAAAAATTTGTATCATACATTTTACTGATATAAATAAACCGTTTTCAAAAGGGATACTTGAACCCCAAACCATTTGTGTGTATACTTTTTTTAAATCTTTTGAATATTAAAGAATGTTATATAGCTTCCATTTGAACATAATTTATTGTATAACGTAACAAGTCCAAGTCTGATTAAATATGTTAACTTTTTACAGTACAGGCAAAAAGCTTTAGAAAATATAACTAAAATCCATTTCAACTTAAAAAGTACATTACACAACAACTCTACCAACATATCTGTCGTAATTCAAAAACCAGATAGATATTATGTTATTACAATACGTTGGGGGATCTCAGTTAGACCATAGGGGAAGCTAAATGGACAATGGTTATGACCGAATAAAATCTGGATAAAAGGATATATTTTGGATCAGTAGTGATACTTGGGCAAAAACAAGGCCTAAGGTAACAAATTCGATTAAGTAAGCCAACATAATATTTGAAAATTTACCGTAATATCGACGTTGAAGATTAAAATCGCAGCAGTTGAAAGGACAAATATAGCTATGGAGACCGAAACCTTTTTATTTTTCTTAAGTTTATCCTTCGTCCTAGCTACTCTTGACTTGCGTTTATTTACGGGAGCACCTTCCTCGTCACTTCCAGCTTTTCTCACAACTACCTGTGGTTCATCAATCTCCATTTCATTCATATCGCGTTCGAATTTTACAACTGTTTACAATAAGAGTGAATTTCACGGTTGTAAGACTAACAATGTGGAAAAATCAAAGGGGAAAAAGTCCTGCTTGCCTTGAAACTGTCGGCTATCAGTCGTATCTGCTTCCCGTTTTTAATTCTATTTTATCTCAAAGTTGCGGTTTTATGGAACCACAAAGAACAAGCATATAATCCTACAGTCACAAAATTAAAGTATATTCTATGTACAGTGAAACCTCTAAATTACGGCAAGGACACTGTTGGTGGACATTAAATAGAGAGATCTTAGAAAATATAACTTGAACTTGTTAGAGTTTAATAAATTTAGGACAGATCCCTATAAAATAAACAAAGAAGAATCTAAATTTGTAGCGTTGAATTTTCGCGGCCAGAATCTAATATATCTAGATCTTCAGAGATTTTGTGAAATCCTAAGTTTCGAACTTATTACAAAAATCATTCTCAAGAGATATCATCATCATTCTCGAGAGTTTCTTATGATGAGAGTCATTTGAAACTTAAAGTGTTGCACAAAAACGGGATACAAAATCTCTGGCGAGGTCTCCTACGGAATAACTTAAGGGTTAATATTTTTTTATTTTGGTCGACACCGTGAGGGGTATCATATAAAAGGGTACGTCGAGCTGATTACAAAAATATATAATTCTTTGCTTATAACTTTGAAAGGCCGAGCGTAGGCAAGTTTGAAGTGGGTGTGAAACAAAAAAAAGTGTTGTAAAAAAAAGTGTGTGTCCCCCCCGAGCGAGATAGAGGGGGGGGGCGGTAAAAAAATCCTGAACATTCTTCGGCCAAAAGTAAAGACATCACTTTTTGGAAATTTCGAAAAAAATATTATTTTATTTTTTATTGACAAAATACGTTTTTTATAATTATGGTCTCTTTTTATGAGTATGGTCTTTTATTTATATCTTTTTAGTCCGATTTAGTGCAAAAAATACTTTATCAGAAGTTTTTTTATGTGTTTTGAGAATATCAGACCTCAGACCCATAGGATAGTTCAAAGTAAGCTTTTTAGCATTTTAAAAAATACCATCAATAGGGTACTACTTAAACTATACAGTGTGGCCTACGGACCCTCGTTCTGTGCTGACTAGCACTCACTTGACCAGTTTTTTACTATTACTATTTGTCTATCGCCACCGGTCTGACTTTGAAGGTGTAAAACTGGCTGAACGGAATCAATTAATTTTAGCGTAGTGGTGTATGTCAACATGTTCCGCATGTTGAAGGTTTGGTTTCATCAAAAAATATTGAGGATAACTCGAGTTATTAACATAACAATATCGGTTATTAATTATTTACATCAAATCAAAAATAATTTTACCTACAATTGAATCGAAATATAAAATTGTTTTCTCTGTTTAGATGCATAGAAAGTAATTCTTTTCATAGTTGTATTAATTATGCATGCGTGTGAAGAACATTGATTCTGTCAGTCAGTCAGTCAATCAGGACTCTGCCGCTTATATTAGAGATTATTTGTTTAGATAATATATTCAACTGAGGATGACTCTGAAATAATGGTGTTTCTTACTATTGAAAAAAATTGCCTTACACCTTTAACATCTATCAACTCTTCCTTGTAAATATAATAATTTGGACTCAAGGTGTCCAATTCTCAAGATACTCGTCAGACAACAAGATCATGCTCCAGTTATACGCATAGATTCACTCCAGGATCTAGATAAGTTAATCTTATCTTAATTGTTTTTGGTTTTTTTTCTATTATTTTCTTTTTTAAATTATATTACTAAATGTTTAATCACCTTGATGACTTGGAACCATGTAAATCTCAATCAACTATCTGTTTAAATAATCCTAACATAAGTAAATATTTCAGTTATTCTGTATCAACTATGAAAATATTTCACCTAAATATTAGAAGCATAGCAAAAAATTATGATCAACTTTGTACGCTTATTTCTTCATTTGATATTACTTCTGATCATTCTTCGGCCAAAAGTAAAGACATCACTTTTTGGAAATTTCGAAAAAAATATTATTTTATTTTTTATTGACAAAATATGTTTTTTATAATTATGGTCTCTTTTTATGAGTATGGTCGTTTATTTATATCTTTGTAGTCCGATTTAGTGGCAAAAAATACTTTATCAGAAGTTTTTTTATGTGTTTTGAGAATATCAGACCTCAGACCCATAGGATAGTTCAAAGTAAGCTTTTTAGCATTTTAAAAAATACCATTAATAGGTACTACTTCAACAATTAAAAAACTTCATGAGACTTAGTTCTTGGTATATTTCAAATTTGAAACTATAGCCAGGCCCCAATTTGTAAATGGGCTGACTGGGCTATAGCCCAGGGCGCCAGATTTTGGGGGGCGCAAAATTTTCCAAGACAACTTTTTTACAAACAATAAATAAAAAAAATTGGTCAGAGACAACTCAGACAAACTTTCTCATATACGAGTTCATAATTACTTAGCCCAGTGTTAATTATTATAGAAAATTTCATCAAAGTTTATCATAAAAAATAGCTTATCATGGGCGGGGAATCGAACCCGCGTTTTATCCTATT
>KZ651277.1:667753-686426 GCA_001010745.2 Gerris buenoi
CATATATAAAATCTGACTGATACACATTTGAATACAACTTAATTCTAACCATTTTTTAAAAAAAGAATCATTTATTTCATAAAAATCTCATTTAAAGGCTGCCTTTTTTTTTCTAAAAAGAATTTTAAAAAAAAGCTTTTATTAAGATATTTTGAAATCTTTTTCACAATGTCTTTAATAAAGAAGCTCTCAATATGATAAAAAAGAAGGTAACGAAGACTTTTTTTTAAAAAAAATTCATCTAAAATATGACTATACAACCAACAAAGAAATTGATTTATTTTACTTGAGATTTTCTAAAGTACAAAAAATAAAATACAAACAAGTTTCAATTTGGACATATTTGAGGATTTGTAAAGAAATATAAAATTACAAAGGTTGGATTAAAAGGAATAACTTTCATAAAAAATTTGGGACTAGCCTTTATGCTATTCTTTATCAGTATAAATCGTAGCAAATGTGGAACAGTTTAGGAAAATGGTACACGTAATAAATTTTAATTAATTGTCGATAGCACTTACTCCATACAAATCTTTAAAGTAATATTTATTCAATATTAGTAGCTAAGCTACTCCATTTATAAAATCCTTTTTTACAGTGCTATTAGGTGCAATTCTTAAGGATGTGTACCAATATGATAGTAAAAAATCTCTCGAGTGAATTATTATACATAGTGATACATTGTGTCAGGACCATCAACACTTATGTGTGAGAATCATTCATGACACCAATAAACTGTAGAAGGATAAACAGAAAAAATTGTTTTTGTTGATTTTGAATTTGAATAAATGAAAATTATTTGTTTCTCGTGTTAAAGCAACTCCAAGTACTTTTAAAATAATGATAGTACAACAGTATAAAGGTAGGCTGTGAAACAAAATAATGTTTTTAGATATTTAGTTTGTAAAAAAAACACAAAATATTTGTGGCATAATCAATGGTAGTTTATCAGAGTTGCAAATTGCAAAAAGGTTGACCTGATATAAGTTGTTCATTCTCAGATACAGGTAAAAAGCAAAAACAAAGAGACTTGTAATGAAGGTAGTAAGAAGAACCCAGTAGTTTCTGATTTGTCATATTAATCACTAAATACAATTTGCGGCATATTTGCACATATACCTACACTATATTTCTTGAGTAGATTTTATTAGAATATGGATGATAATTTTTTCATTGTAATAATCTTTTAAGTAAAAGGATACCTATTGATTAGTTTTAAGTAAATGAATTCTCAAAAAATCTTAATTTCTCATTTATCGAAACTTGCATATATTTTTAACAATATATTCTCTTAGAAAAAGATAAGGCTCACAGTCATCAACAGATATCTCACATTGGACAGCTTCAAAGAAGCAGTAATCCTCTTTATTTCCTATTTGTTCTTTTCCAATATCAAGTTCAAGGAGGTTTAACAAGTAATATTAAAACAAATTAAATTAATAATAATAATATCAAAACCTCCATAGCGCAATGCTAAGTCTTAAGAAACAGGGAAATAACATTACGGAAGGGAAGAGCTTACAAATTAAGATTTAATTCATCTAAGGCAATATCAGAATATAAATGACAAGTCCATATTGGATCGATACATTAAATGCAATTTTTC
Source organism: Gerris buenoi (assembly GCA_001010745.2). Taxonomy (NCBI): domain Eukaryota; kingdom Metazoa; phylum Arthropoda; class Insecta; order Hemiptera; family Gerridae; genus Gerris; species Gerris buenoi. The sequence continues at coordinate 669,360 of KZ651277.1, forward strand.
AAATAATATTAAATCACTGGTGTGAAGGAAAAAATCAAGTGTTTTCCAGAATTAAGCAGATGTGTTATCTTATATTAGTTGGTTGAATTATTATTTTTAAACTTAATTAAAATCTATTGGTCAGTATTTGGAAAGGAGATTGCATTGCATGGTGTTCACTGATAATGGTGAATACTTATTACTGGTTCATTTATTTAACAAACAAAAGTTAATCTTATTTACAATAATATATGATATCAAGTTTTCTAAACAAAGGTAGAGACACACAGGTACGCAATAACGAATGTGTTACGTAGGCTAAACTATTATGATGGCTAAGAAATAGTACCTCGTATATTCAAAATGTCAGGTTTACAGGAGGAACAAAAATATAATGAAAATCTTAAAATCATAATTTTGGTAGTTATGAGGTCACTTCTTAGCCATCGATAATGTGGTTTTAAAAGGGCATGTAATTAAAATATTTAATATTTGTTTATTGCAGAAAGAAAAATAAATGTCCAATAAAATAAAAACCTTAATATTTACTACGTTTGGTGTAACACTTAAGATTTTTAAAATATAAAATAATAAGAACAACTGCCTAACATCCTCTATAATGGTTCAACGACATCTAAGACATAGCTGCAAAAATTACTATTTCAACAATTTATAAAATAAATATTTTGTCCTCTTTATCTTTCTATTAATCAAAGGCACCTTAATCACACCTTAATCAGTCTTGACATCCTACATGGAAAAATGCAATAAAGATTTATTAATTATTTTCAAATTTCAAGTATTCCACTTTCTTTATCTAATATGGAGGCTAAAGTACGAGTAATGGTCTCTACATTAATTAATTTACAAAAACTCAGTAATGACTGCTTACATTACCTACACTAATATCAGAAGAAAGTTTAGAACTTTATTTTAACATTGTTAAACATAGCCAAAATTTAATGAGAAGAATGCACATGATTATCTTCTTTAAATGTCATTTCGAATTTCCAGTCTGTTTTTATTGGTTAAATCGGTAGAAACTATACCATGAAGGTCATACTTCAAACAATCTCTTTTCAAAAAATTAATACCCTGAAATCTAAATATATATTGAGATTTTAAGTTTCCTACTATTTGGAACAATTCAGTTAATCAGTGGCTATTATAATAAAATTTTTGTTTTATACAAGATAATTTTGTTCAAAACTGTGGCACATATTTTTAACAATATTCAAGTGAGATCTATTAGTCAAATCAGAATTTCTATTTTTAATTAATAAAAATTAAAGAGGAGTCATAAGGGAACAAAAAAATCAAATTTAATATTTACAAACTAACATTTTTGTAGCCTTACCAAAATCTATTATTTAATATTGTGCAGTCACGCCTTATGCTATTGTTAATTCCATTGATAAACAACCCATAATAAGAAGGTACATTTAAAAAGGACATATTTTATTATTCTACATGTTAGATTGAATCCAGTAAATATTTATATTAATAAAACAAATTAATATAATAACACGATAAATTGACTATTGGAAAACACTTGATCCCTTAAAAAATATAATCTACAAAGAATTTTAAGAATATATATAATTTGACACGACATTTAACTAGATTCACATTTAAATTTAGCCATATACACTAAAAAATGATTATAATAATTAAAACTACATTAACTATTTATCAAGAGAATGAACATTAAAAATACATTGTGTCCATTTTATAAATAATTTTCACTAACAAATAATACAATTTAGGGAAGAACTTAAAAAATTAAATAAATAGGAAGTTGATTAAAGTAATATTTATTTGATGAAGAGAGGTTAATTAATTAAAAAAAAATAGAGGTAGGAATTATAAATCATTTTTTTATATAATGCTTTGTGTTTATACTCACTTTTGAGAAAACAAAAAAAGATCAGTGATGTTAAAATAGAAATATATAGTAATTATACTTATTATTAAAGACATTCAAGATTTATGTTATTTAGCCTTTTGCATGAAATACCTTATTGCTTTTTATCTACACAGCCAGTGCATACATTTTTATCATTACAACAGAGAATATTACAAAATATTTTTTGTTTTGCAAAATATTTTTAATTTACTGGTCTTTTTTTATTGTAGTACGGACAAATATAAGGACATAAAAATTGTGCAGTCGTGGAATTATGTGCAGAACTTAATACACATAAAATAGTTTTAATAAGAATGTCGTTCATTCTCCTGATAATATTGAACTATACATATAAATGATATAATTAGAGTTACTAAGCAAATCCCACGATTATTTCAATAGTATTCTCATCATCACAGCTAACTATACCCTCATGAGGAATAACAAATGATTTCTCCTTACCTCTAGTCGTTTCTTCAAAGCGGTTCATTTCAAAGTGGTCCATAACCCTGTTTTCCAAGTTGAAGTCAAGGCCAGAGTCGTTGATATCTTTACCCATGCTGAGATTGGTGTAGTCCATGTTGAAAGAGTCGAGATCCATACCAGAGGTTGAATCAGATGGAAAACTGATGAAATCTTGTTCAGCTTTGATACCGGTAATGTATATATTGGAGCTTGCTTCTGTATCACTGGTTTCACCATCATCACTTGACATCATGCCTTCCTCTGTAGTCAATTCCGATGTTTCATCACAAGATTTGTTTTCAGCAACTTCTTCACTTTCCTAAACATGACCAGCAAAAGATAAGATCAGATCTTGTTTTTAAAAAAAAAAAAAAAATTAATTAATTTAATTTTTTTTGATTCATGTATAATAGGGACACAGGAATNAAAAAAAAAAAAAAATAATAATAATAATAATAAGATCAGATCCTTTATTAAGAGATGGAGTATAGCAAAGAACATTTTAGACATCAACACATTAGCAACAATGTAAACAAATACGCAAATTTCCCATAGTACAATCAATTAAAAAAAAGAAAATTCCCTCTGCCAATATGCTCTTTCACTTTAGTCAATTAAAATTCTTTGGCGATACACAGAAAAATATTAATTTAATAAAAAGTAAACAAAAGGAAATTAAACTAGAATACTATTCTACTTGAAAATGTTACTATCAGAAAATAAATAAATGTTTGAAAGTTAAATTTCTCACTGCGTGTGAAATTTTATTTCCCATGGGAAATAAAATTGTGTCTGCAAATCAATGTTGTCTTTTGGGAAACATATGATCCATAAATTGTCTACACATTGTAGAAGAAATTTAAAAGTAATCAGATTCTCTATTGACTTTAGGAGTCATAGTTCAATCCTTGTACATGACTCATGTATCTTTTTGTGTGTGAGATATGAATTTTAATTTGGTAATTTACATTATAGAATTTCTTAATGACGAAATTAAGAAGTGGGATGTAAAAATATCACTTTTTAATTGACGAGTTGACGAATAAATTTTAATTCATGCACAATGGAAATAAGTATATTGCTTGATAATGTCCTAAAGTAAGGACGAAATATTGCAAAAAACATAGTTCGTTTTTATTATACCCCTGAAGACCTAAAATAGAAAACTTAAAAGTATTATTATATATTTAATATTAAAGAAAGCCCGGTTTATACTTATAGTTAAAGAAACCTTATAAATATTAAATTACTTACCGATTCTTGCTTAACAACTGGAGCACAGTGACAAAAGACATTGAATTCAAGCAAGGGTCTCTCTACATTCAGTATCTGCTTGCATGTCTTGCAAGTATTCTTCTTGCGCAAATGAGTTGTTGCGTGTTTTTTCATCACATCTACAAAATCGTATTACAAAAAAAGAATTAAAATAAAATTTTTTGCACAAAATCAATCTGATACAGTAAATAAAATAATTAAAAAATGTAATTTTGCATTCAAATTGGTTAGGTAAAAGAAGAAAATGAAGACTGCTTTTCACCAAATCACTACTAGACTTTTTGGGTAAGTAAAATCATCAAAACCTGACTGTTTAGTATTTTTAATTCTTGATATAGTGGTTATTATTAACTAAATAATTTTACTCTATTTTATTCAGCATAAATAGGTTTTAAAAACTTACTCTAAGAACAGATAATTAATTTCAACGATGCCTATGAAAAAAATTATTGAAAAATACACTTACCTTTTCTAGAAAAAGTCTTAGCGCAACCTGCCTTATAAAAAGGACATTGAAACTGTAGAGCACTCTTGTGCACTTTACGGTGCCTTACAAGGTTGTCATACCTCTTAAATTTTGCTGAACATACCTGTTAATAAAAAAATATATTAATAAGAAATAGTTACATTTTAATAATAAAAGAGACCTCCATTTATTGACCATTTGTACATAATATATAATTCTCTCAACAATTCAATTCTGATTCTCTAAAAATGTTATGCTCTAAAAAAAGGAAAACAGTACATAAGTACTTTAACCATTGAGTGTTTTTTACATATAAAATCATTAGTTAAACAAATCAACTTACTTGACATTGATGCTTGACAATGTGAGAGGATGGCAAGTGTGTGTGAATATAATGAGACTTGGCTGTGCGTATCGATGCAAAATACTTAGGGCAATTTGGTGCTGGACACGGATGAGATTGAGGCAAATGTGTGTTCAGATGACGCCTTAATGTGTCCATGTTGGCAAGCACCTTGGAGCACAGTGGACACTCCATATTCTCTACCTTACATTCACTGCACCTAGAAAATAGCACATAGACAATCAGATAATGTTAAGATATAAAGTAAGCTCACTACATGATATGTTACAGTAACCATGGAATCCATGCTAATTACTGATTAATAAAATAAGTATAGATAAATAGTTAAAAGATATACTTTTATAAAATTTTCTTTAATACATAAAGTTAACTGTATATCTTACTTGTCAGAGGGAAATATGTCTTGGCAGGAATAAGATAAACGATGCTGAGAAAGTCTGGCAAAAGAAGAAAATTTCATATGGCATAGAGAGCAACGGAATGTGGCAGGAGGGTGATTATAGAGGTGAATAGTCAGCAAATCAACATCAGCAAATGTTTCCTTGCATTCGCTCAGCATACACTTAAATACCTGCACATCAACACAATAATTATTATCATTTAACAAAATGAAAAATTTAGTAAAAATAATTTAGCTATTATACCTTAAAATTATCTACTTAGCATTAAGTGATTTTTATAATGGCAATACAATAAAAATTAAATAACAGCGTGTGCATTCTTGGATTCTCCTGAAAATTAGTGCTAAACTAATGCTAATGAATTATTTAATAATACAAACAAAAAATAAATAAAATTTACAAACCTTTTGACTAGAATGTATCTTTTGTCTGTGATTCTTCAACTCAGATAAGGAATTAAATTCATTTGGACAGTAACGACATGAGAACAACTTGGCCTGAAAAAAATAGAAAGCATATACAATTTAACTGTTATCAGAAAGTTAAGTAAACTAACTTTAAAGCTTTATAAAAAGAGCAATACAAGTCAGATCAATTTTTTGTATAAAGTAAAACAAAGAAGAAGATAAGTCAACATTTTAAGTATATAGATGTTCCACTTAAGAACAAAAGAAGAAGAAAAGAAAATACCTTAAAACTGGAGGGATTCTCAGAACGGTTCACAGATTTAGAATTAATTTGCCAAGGCTCAGGCCACACCTATAATTGATAAAGAAAAAGCACATTTATGTGTAAGTAAAATTATGAGGAGCCCCATTAATTGAAAAAGCATAGTATAAGAGTCGTTCCCTACCCATTATTTTTAAAGAATATGCATTTTAGTTATAAAGTTTTTTATACTAAAATTATTTTGATTCCGAAGGTAATGGAACAATTGTGATTGTTCTGAAGAATGACATTTGTATGTCTCTGATTTTAAAAATTCCTGGACGTCTCATGTCAGTCTGACAATCTGTCCATTAGCATTTTTGCAAACCAACATATCTTAAATACTAATCGTTCAATTTAAATGAAATTAGGATCGTAGGTCATATTCAGCTCATTGTCGGTTCCGATATTATGTCAACCATTAGCGGCCTTTAGTTTCTTTTCACATGTACACAAACTTTTATTAGAGTTTGCTAGTAGCTAGTTATTTCAAATAACTACAGATTCATGTCGAAGTTATTTAATTCATAAAAATAAACAAGTACTGCCTTAAGTAATGTACAAATATACTAGTGAACAATAAACTTATGTTAATTTGAATCTTCCAAAAAGCTGTAGCAGAGAAACTTAATAAAATATTAATTATGAAATGTTGGTTGATCTCGCAAGTAATATAACAAGGGAAATTAGAAATGAAGCAGTTTTGAATATAACATCATTTATGATGAACTCAACGCATAGATTTAACTAATGTTTGAAGTTTCTGTCAACTCTCTCCAGCATAGCAACCAGTTAGGCTATCTTCTCACAAATATTGTTTTAAAAGATTTCCATGGTGGTGGGCACAGTTGCTGTTAAAAGTTAAGGTTTGTTGTTTACAACAGCTACTCTCTTTATTTGCAATATAATGCTTATCAGTCTTGCATATCAGTAAAACTTAAAAAAAAAAAAAAAAAAAAAAAAAAAAAAGTACCTTGTGCGAAGCAATGTGTTTCTTAGCGTTGGAGACATGAGTAAATTTCTTTCCACATAGAACACAATTGTAAGGACGCTCTCCTGTGTGAGATCGAATGTGGTGCTTCAAATTGGACAACTTTGTGAATTCCTTACTACAGTAATTACACTTCAACTGAAAATATTGTCAACAATTAAGATTAAGATTAATATATACAGAAGAAGTATATCACATAATTAGATTATTAAAAGCATACAGAACACATCAAAAGAATGCTTCATGAATACTCTAAATTATGTATTCCAAACTAGGTTATGTTTTAATACATTAAAATATTTAATTAAATCAATAAGTTACATAAAATTTAGGTAAATTATTAAATGATAATCATGAATACTTACATTGTTATCACCACTAATATTAGATTCTAGGGAGACAGGTTCACAGATAGTTTCAGACTCATTATTATTATTATCATTAACAAGAAAAACTTCACCAGTATTATCAGTTATCTAAAATTAAAAAATCCACAAATAAGAAAAAAAATATTATATTTTAATTATACGAAAATGAAAAACCGATATTTTGTGTACAATATATACATACATCAGTCAAAGAAATGGATCCAGGCACAGGTAATTTAACTGGAAGGCCACCATTACTAACTACATGAATATTTTCAAAAGCGGTAACTTTGTCAGGCGACTCTATTAATTCACCATCTTTGTGGTTATCATAATCTTTGTATATCTGAAATAATAGTCGAAATTAGTCAAACAATAAGAATGAAAAATAAAATAATAATATTTAATATATAAAAGGACAAATATCTGCACAAAGGATCTCGCCAAAACCAAATCTAAACGAAGGTGAAGGTGAGAGAAACAAAAATGAGCCCAAGATCGAGGGGGATGTTAAGGTTTTTGCTCTTCCTTTCAAGTGTCATGACCACTCAGTCACTGGTTCTAATTTAATAAAATGTTATAATTACTAACTTGGTTATCACAGAGTATATTGGAAGCCAACTGAAGTGAGCTGGAGACAGGGTCCTCTGTCAGTGAGACGGTGCCTACGTTCTGATCCAAAGCATCACAGAACAGCTGCGAATTGGAATCATCACTACTTGTTCCCTCCCATCGATATGTAACACGGTTAACTTCACCTGGAAACATGTAAAATATGCATGCAATATTTTTTCAAGTAAGGAGTTTGCTAGTTTGTGGGGATTTAATGAAACTGAGATGCTGAAGTCAATAGTCACATCTGCCTGGCCATCTATGAATCAAGGTTGAAGAGACAGATTCTATTCCATACCTACAGTCTATAAGATTAGAGTTGGCACAATCAAAAGGCGGGAAAATTTTGAGGAAACGATTTTATTGGTCCCCCATGTTCAATGCAACTTCAGAAAAAAAAATGCTCTACTTTACCCCTGTTCCACAAAAAAAATATAACATGACAACACTGATTTTCCCTTTTTATAACCCCAAAACTAACTCCACGTTTGTTGTTTCCCGCCTTCGATTGTGCCAACTCTAATCTTATAGACTGTAAGTACTTTAATATTTACATGGCTTCCTATAGATCACACCATATTTGCTTCAGGGTACATTGGTGTGTGAAGAGTCTCAATTCCACCCAGGTTTAATAAACAAGGGCTCAAATAAGTGGCTTAATTGCTAGGTTCAAGCAAGTGGTTTTTTTCTTCCTGATTTACTACTATTTGCTGGATTGTAAGGCCAAGGAGAAAGTAAATGCCCTTTAAAATGGTAATTTAATTGTTTTACAAAAAAAAAAAAAACAAAAAAACAAAAAAACAAAAAAACAAAAAAAAAACTTAGTTTTGTTTATTATTACTATTTTCTTGTCCAAATTAAAGGTAATTAATTTTGTGCACTTAAAATCAAATAAATATGGGAGTGAGATTAAAGCATACCTTGGCAGTGAGCAGACTTGTGCGAAATAAATTCATTCAGACTTGTATACAGCTTCAAACACTGGCCACATTGAAACAGATCACAAGCATCAACGGTAACACCTGAAACAATTAAATTTAATATAAAAACTAATTTTTTAGATAAGCATTCCAAGAACAGTTCGTGGAATAAGTATAAAATAAGGAGACATTTTAAGCTAAGACATGTGAGAAGGAAGGAGTTCAACATCTCATCCACCCAGGCTAAAGCCGTGTTCACACTTGACAAGAAATATAGTAGAGTGGCGAGTAATTTAGTAACCGAGCTTGTAGCAACTCACCAAAAATTGTGCACTTGCACTTAACTAAAATGTCCAGTACGCAGTAGCTAGTGTATTTGCAAGATGGACATACAACGCAACAAAGTAAATAAGCTAACAAAGCTAATTGCAATGTCTATTTTAGAAGAAGTTGAAGAAGAAATTAGTGTGTCAAAAGCAAAAAAAAAAAAAGTATAGATACGAAAATGGATTCAGAGAAGGGATGAATTAGGAGGTACTACTTCTCTTCTCACAGAATCAGCATTCGAAGATCCTAAAAAATACTTCGGAACTTTGAGAATGACTGAAAATAGTTTTAATTTACTGTTAATGAAAGTGCAGTTGCAAATTTAACGTAAGGATGCCTATTTCTACTCCCTGAAAAAATAGAGTGAAATGAATTGAGTATTTAGTTAAGTAGTTTAGTAAGTGACTAAATTACTTGACTAAAATGATGCCATTCAGACACGTTTAGTTAGCAATCTACTGGCCACCTGACTAAATTACTTGCCGAGTGTGAACAAGGCTTAAAAGAGGAATGACCATCAAACATGCTAAGACACTGACTGTCCAAGAATACCAGGGCGGGGAAACCCTTTTGATCAGTAGCAGTAGAAAATAACGGCAATAACTAAGTTAAGGCATGTTTTAATATATCGCATCACTAAGAATTTAAAACCCTAGATCCACAAGCAGAACGCCAGTTTTCATTACCACAAATAAGAGAGATGGTAAGAAATAAGAGAACACCAGTTTAGCGATGTAAAAGCTTGTACAATGGTAGTGGTATAAATTATATAAGCTGAATAGCTGGGATACCCGTGCTCCACGTGTGTTATTTTTAATGTATTTTTAATTTGATGGTTTATAAGCTACCTTAAAGAACCATTTAAGTTATATAACAAGCAAGAATATCTAAATGCTCAACTACTGGTTGAACAGTTTTAAAGTTAACCTTCAAACATAGCTAACTTTAGGAATAATCAAATATAGTTAACTCTTAGGAATAATGTAACTTTTTATTACAGAAAGAATTTTCAATATCGGATCAGTAGTTTCAGAGATTATCTCTTACAAACATACAAATATAGACGATAATAATAATAAATAAATAAAATTTAGGCTATTTCACTCTGGAAAAGTGTGTCTTTCCATAAGTAAAAAAATTTGCAGAATGAGAATAGTAGTTCAAAGATTACCTCCTAGAAACATACAATTTTACCTCTTTATAATAAAGAAGTAAAATGAAAATAAATTGTATTTTTTTTTTTATTTGCTGGGTAACAAAGTAAAAGAATTTAATAAATAGGGACGGGGGTAATTATTGGTGTGAATTTCAGCTCTATCAACAAAATCATTTAGTATTAAAGTTTCAAAGTTCAAGAGTCGATATTTTAAAAATGGCAGCAAATCTCAAATTAAGATTCAGAGGAAATGTCTGTTTTATAAAGAGGTAACATTGGTGCAAATTTCAGAGTAAGTTTCAACTCTCTAGTAAAAAAAATTAGGATTCATGAGTCATAAGCGACACAGACAGACTAATGACACGCTTACAGTCAGACAAACACACACCATCATTCATACCCCCAGCTAAAAACCACTTAACTCTTAAAAACACCCAAAACTGATAATTCCAATCGAAATTGTTAATTTGATTGGAATCTCGGTTTCAGATTTTTTGGGGTAAAAAAATATGTCCTTTTATTAAGTAAAAGTAAAAATTAATATAGGTATCAATATTTAAAAAAAAAAAGTAATAAAATAGATTTTTATTGCCTATATTGGAGTTAACATTAACCATAGGCAATCTGACAGCTACATCGTTTTAACTGCTAACATGCTTATTAAATGAGAAGTAATGACTTACCTCTCCTTGTGTTGTCATTCAAGTTGGTCTGAGGGCAAAGATCCTGAAGACCAACATCCAACAGATCTTCGCTTGGCCCTGAAACAAAATATTTAATCAATGAATGAAGCTAAAGAATCCTGCAATCACTGATGTGTTGATTGAAGATTAAAAGATCTACAAGAGGTGGTTAAAGTTTTTTAACCTGTTAATTTCATAGTTTACTTCATAATGAAAAAGAAAATAAAGTAATAGTTATTAATCATTAATCTAACCTAGTTAGTACAAATAACAGATAATGTGTGTGGTTTATTCATATGGAAAGCAAATATGTTAATAAACCAACATTTACACAATATTAATACATATTAGAATTCTGCTTGTTCCATAAACATTTACAAGAAAGTGGGCTGGTTTTGACTACCTTACTTTGTTTGGTTACGATGAACTTATGTAAACACACACACAGGTATAAATATGTGGTGTGTGTGTGTGTGTAAGCATCAGTAACTTGATTCTAAAGAGAATTTGTGGAAGTTTTAGCAAATAAAATCAGATAAGATCTAGTTATTAATATTAATTGTATGAGATATTTAGTGAGACACGGTTTAAAGAAAATATGTTTTTACCAACTAGTGTCGTAAAATATATTTACATCATCAGGGTATATAAAGGCTTTGAATTTACAATTTTTTTAATCTTATTAATATTATAAACAAACCTGTTTTATAAATTGACACTGTCTGTTAAAAATCTTTTCTGGTCTTTTCATAATAACAGAGATAAATAAGTAATTAAAAATTTGATATTATGTTATGATAGCAGATGCTAAGGTTACTAGTGTCAGTTCTAAAATTTACAGTGTTATTAGTTTTATATATATAATACATTCCCAGAACATTTCTTTTATAAAAATTTGGTTCTTGGGCAAGGACTATGGGATTCGAGAAATCAAATTTGTGTTTAGTGGAGTAGAAGTGTTGAGTAAGGGCAGTGGGGTTCGGGCAGTTGGGTTTGAGGCTGTATTCGTGCTGGTATAGACGCTTGTGTAGGTACTGGGAGGTTTGGCCAATATAAGATGAATTAACAACAATTGAATGAATCAGAACAATTAATTTTGTAAATTATATCAGATTTGTAAGTGAGAGGAGTTGGGTCTTTGAGCGTGGAGTATAGGCTTTTGACGGTGTTAATAGGTTTGAAAGAAATTTTAGTGGTAGGGGACTGAAGTATTTTTTTGACTTTTTCAGAGAGACCTTTGACATAAGACAGTGAACAAAATTTAGCATTACTAATATTAATATTCCAATTGATTATATTCATTTAAAATATAATAACTAAGTGGAAATAAGAATATGAAGATATGGGGATAGAATGTTCAAAAGTAAAACACAAGTTCTTCAAGGTAATATGATACATTCTTGTACCATACCTTGAAAAAGAAAATATACTTTCAGAAACATCTGTAAATTTAAAGCGATGTGTTTAATTTAGATTGATCCTAATATTATTTAAATTGGTTGAATGAACATTAATTTTAATTTATTATTTACTCATTGAATTATTAAAGCAACGATGCTGGTTTCTAACTTACCAGGAAGTGTAGTTAAATACAGTTGGGCCATCCTTTGCAACTTGATATACCAGAACCATAGCCCTCAGTTTTCAGTTAAATTTTACTTTTAAAACATCCAGTCTACAATCATCAAAAGAAAAACAATAATAACACAAGTTGAAACAAATAATACAATTTAAATATCAATACAGATAGTTATTATGTATTTGTACAATACACACACTCATATAATATGTGTGGGTAAATAATAATAAGGAAAATGAATTATAAGATTATAAGAATCCTTATTTTCATTTTACTACAGTGAAAATTTAAGGCGGTAAGGCTCCCCCCCCCCCCCTGCAAACGATTAGTGGGGTCCCTCTATCTCCATCCGGGGGCCCCCCGTGCCGCGGGGTCTGAGGGGCCCTTATCGCCGCCACTGTTTTACTACAAATAATAGTCTGTAATATAAATTTATTCAATCAGTTCCGTAGGGTATTTGGTCAAAATTTAAAATTATAACGTGAATTACGATTTTTATAAATGTGGAAACAATGTAAACGGAATAACAAATTGACAATCACTCAGATTCAATCAATATGATCAAAGAGTTTAAGTTTGTGCTATATTCTATTTGCAGAACAATCAACATTACAAATACAATTATTTTTACAAATCATTTATAATTATAACTTAAAATTAAAACTAAAATTAACTAAAAATAATTAAACTAAAACAATTTAATAAAGCAAAATAACAATCTTTAACTAAACAACTATCTGTTCAACTTAAGAGATATTGAGAAGCATGTATAAATGAAAGGGTTTTACCGATGAAGGCAACAAAAACCAAATTAATGTATACGCTTTCCAATTTAATCAGTCCACAATTAGGTAGGCCCCTATAGTTGTAAATATTATTTTGATCAAATAAAAGGGTGATATTTACCCTCACTTTACTAAAGGTAAATATGATTTTTAAAAGCAAAACAATACACAATTAAGTCACATAAATTCAAGTTAATACAGAATTTAAATATGTATGTGTTATTCTTATATTGAGTTTTCTCCATCCCAATTATTAGTTTTCTGTTTATTCAGCTTCTAAACATTAAACAAATATTTCTAACGCACATCATGAGGAAGTGGGTTATTAGAGAAGGGTTGGGTAGGGCTTACATTACATACTATTAGAGAAAAATAAGGTATCGGGAAAAATGGATTACCTACACCTTGAGACAAATCATTTAAAATATCAACAATATTCAGTTAAAATAAAGAGAAATCGTCCTTTATGAGCTAGATATATAGTTTTACAAAAGTAACGTAATTAAATTTAGGCGAACTACAAAACATACATACCTAACGTAACAGTAAATTAATTTGAATGGATCAAAATAGGTAGAGTAAAGATACAGCCAGTAAATAAAGTGATATGTTTAAAATGTAATAATTGAAAAGCGACAACAAAAACAGGGAGTTAATAAGAAGAAACTAATACTTCACAGTTAATATCAAAACAACCTAAAATATAGTTCATTCCTGCAAATATTAATGAATCGTCTTAGTAAACAAAAGCATTCCGGCAAAATAAAATAACATGAAATAATTAAAAGTCGTAAGAGAAACACAATAGACTAATTTAGTAGCACAATAACTTGTTCGCATTGTCCTGCGTCCTGAGGAATGCACCTACAACAATAGACATTACTAAAAGTAATAATAGACCTAACAAATTAAAAGAATACATACCTTTATCTGAATACAAGCCATTTTCTTGCTTCATAACACAAAGTTTTTTAGGCAGATACAAATATTCGGGAATCTTTTAAAATATTTTTATAACTTGTAAAAACAATCACACGACGAAAATCACAATCACATGTTTTTAAAAGAAAGTGTGGCCAACAAAGCGTTATCCTTGAATTAAAATATTCTAAACAGAGAACTACGAATCTAAAAGAGCTGTTAGAATTTTAGAATGCGTGTTAAATTTAAAAACTTAAACAAGCGCAAGCGAAATGATTACTTATCTCTGGTTTTCCTCTATCACCTTAAGTTAAAAAAAATACATTGCATATTTTTAATTCATACATAATGATATTAATATAAATATGTATATCTCATTATCATACATTACCCATTACCTTACCCAGAGATAACTACCTTACCTACCTTGAATCATAAACGAAGAGTAACTAAAATTCGAGTTTGTTTAATTGAATTAAAAACATCCTCTGAATCCTGAATCTCATTTATGGAGATAATGCCTTGGTAATAATATTATTTCTATTTATGATATTTATTCAGTTGGTTGATTAATATAGGTTGCCGCAAAGATCTTGGTTGCCGTCGCCGTATCTTGGACAATTTTTAATTTATTATTCACATCACAACGAAATTTTTCTTTGGACTTTGGGCAAAGAAGGTTATTTTATTGTAACAGGTTACAAATTGAAAAACATAACTCGTCTTAAATTTGTAATTTGTAGTTATATGTATATGAATCTAAACAATTTATTTATTTCCGATATAGTAATGTGTAATTTATGTATTATCAATTAATAGACAAATCAAAATATTGAAATTGATTCAAGAAGGTAGGGGATTGCTGCCGAGTGGCATTACGCTGATTTTATATTTTATTCAATGTTCTAGGGTTAAACTTTAACCACCTACATGTTCTAAGTATTTCCTTCGGGATAAGAACCTGTGCCTTTAGGCTAGGCGCATAAACTCGTTTTTGATTTTACCACAACTAAACTATTGAGTCGAAATCGATTAACTCCTCGACTAAATGGAGATCCCCCAGCAATCATGAGCTATGCCATACAAAATTATAAACAGAATAGCACTCGCTTGCGCTTTCCATTATATGAAACACAAAGGAAATAAAAGGAAAAGACAATACGTGGCACTCGTATACGTGGCAATGTACATAGCACTGTCGATGATAGTTGTTCAACTAAATAGTCAAAATACGATCGATGAAGTTTTATGACTTTTTATCGAGCAGCTATCCTGTCGATAGTATGCCTACTCCCATAAGGTCCAATAGCTTTTTGACGTACAACTAAATAGTCGAGAGATTAAAAATTGTATGTATGCGCCTAGCCTTATAATCAATTTGGGTTTTATCACCATGATTAAAGAAAAAAAAGGTTATTTGCAGCAATGGGTTACGTTAATACACTTTCATTATGGAACCCTTTTATCCACGACGCAAGGACCAATGCCAATACTTAATTTTACTGTGCAGCATTTCTTAGGATCCGCAAACTTCTTTTTCTCACATAATTAATTAAATTAAATTTTATAGGATATGTTGCAATTGACACCTTTTAAATTAATTCTTGACGTTTATGGGTGATGGACCATTATAGGTGTAAATAAAATAAGAAGGGTCAAAACGTCTCGATAAAAATGACATAATGTTATTTATTTACACCTATAATGGTCCATCACCCATAAACGTCAAGAATTAAATTTTATTTGTTAAGGGTTTACATCAATACTAGACACATTCTAATTTTTTTTTTAACTCTTAACTCAGGAAATGCTGTGGAAAGTTTCGCATCTATAGTATGAATATATAAGTATGTGTATCCTGGTTATAACAATTGAGATAGTTCATTAAATTCAAAAGTTATAGGCTCATTTTGTTATTATGATTCTTGACTTCATTATTTCTCCTTACCTCTCGCAGCATACTTTACTTATCCTTGCTTCTCCATTCTCATCCCTCTGCACTTTAATGCCTCTCTCCTCTTTGTTGCCTCTCCACAACATCTTATCCCATCCTGCCTTTGGTCTTTATTTCTGTTAAACTCTCTCAGTGTCCATTCCATAACTTTTTGGCCTATCTTTAATCATTAATTTATGCCCTGCCAATTTCATTACTTTAGGCCCTGCCAATTTCATTACTTTAGGCCCTGCCAATTTCCACTTACTGTTTATTGTATCTTTAGCTACGTCTCCTATATTAGTATTTAACTCATCCATAAGTTACTTTTCTTGATCGTCTACTGCTTGCCATTCTTCACACTTTTATCCTTAGTCTATTTTTCATATTATTTATTTTAATAAGACTCAATGTCTTGCAGCCATATAGCATAACTGGCTTTACAGAACCCTCCTATAACTTAACTTTCTCTTTTACGTCCCCCTCCGATCTTTAAAACATGCTTTGCTTATTAAAAATCTTCATCCTAAACCAATTCTTTTAATTTCTTTACAATTACCTTCCTCCTTTGAAATTAGCTATCCTAAGTATAAAGTTTTATCTGCTGTTTATTGCCTCTTGTCCTTCATTTTCTTTACCATTTGATTTGTCTTCTTTGTATTAACCTTTAGTCATATCTATTATGCTTCCTTCATTAAATCCCTCACCATGCAACTTATTTTATCGATCAACTTACCTATTAACATATCATCTGTAAACTTAATCTTGACACTAATGCTCAATGAGGAGGAATACCAATACTTACTTTTACTGTGCAGCATTTCTTCATTTCTCAGGATCCGCAAGCTCCTTTAGCCGCAAGCCTTTTGTTATATTATTTCTTAGCTAAATATATATTTTCCTAAATTGTACTAAGTAAAGTGTTAATGGAAGTGTGAGTAGAGAATATGAAATGTAGGAGTGCACTTCAACCTATCAATTTTTTCTTTCGTCATTATCAGAGACCTTCAAATGCCTTTTTGCCATGGCGCCATACTAAAATGCCAGATTTTGCCCATTTTTCAGTAAAAAGCCACATTTTGCCAGTTTTTGGTAAAATGCCACACTTATTGCCAAATTTAAAAATGCATATATTGCATATTTCGGGCATTATTGTATATTTCCAGCATAAGTGCATAGTATTGCATATTTGCGTATAAATATTCTACTTTTTTGTTAGAAATTTCCA